>CAXKVX010000711.1:0-24648 GCA_964058865.1 Eleocharis quinqueflora
AATATGAGGGTCTCCCATTTCCATCCTCTTTGGATAAGATTTTTATTTTAATTCTTGTTTTTTGGTACTAACTAAGCGGACTCTCTAACTATGTTAAGATAATTATGTTTCCCAAATCTTTCCCCACCACTGAATCGGTGGCTCCTTCACAATCAGTTTTCAATTTTCAATAAAACACTTCCAACTAAATTTACATGAAAAGTTGAAAACAATACATATGTACAAAAACAATGCATTTCCATACTAACTTTTACAAACAAGAACCCTGCATATTTACAGTTATAGTTAATCAATAGAATGTTGTGAGGTTTGGGTACCATTATCACTAGATTTTCTCCTAACGGACATTTCAACCTCACCACTCTTTTCTCTCTTCTTTTTGAAATCTGCTTCCTTGGTATCTAACAACTCTATCAAATTTTTGAAACTATGAGAAAAACTTCCAAGCCGCTTTAGCTTCTTGGCACGTGGGAGAGTCTTGTCAGCCAACACGACTTCATCCTCTTTTGTATCACTTGTTCTATTATTGTGTTTTTTTAATTCAACACATATCTTTATAAAATATATAAGTAATGCCAGAAAACAAACGACACCACATATTAAAAAAAGGCCCCAAAAGCTGCTTAGACTTAGCCGATTTGACTCGATATCTGTATCCTCAGAGCTGCACCCATTACTGTTTAGCCATTTGTCGTGAATCCTTTGGAGCTCTCCACTTTCTGACAATGTCAGAATAGCAGTTGAGAGGTCAACTGCCAGAGGAGAATCTCTCTGAAATGCCTATTAAGAGAAGTGCATGTTTAAATGGTTACTTTCAAACACGTGTACATTACCCAGATTATAAAAGTACTCTCAATCATATGCAAGTTATGAATCAATTATCCTCAGAAAATGCATTTCTATTTTTTTAAAAAGACAGGCATGGATGCCTCTAGTTTTTCAATGCATAATAACAGAAATACCAAGACAACAAAAAGGAGACTTACAAAACCCCATCCCTCCCGGGTGAACTCCTGACCAACAGTGCGAAAGTTGCAATACTTTGACAGGAAAATATCAACATATGGGTTCTCATCAACTATTGCAGCAACACCACCTACTCGGGGTCCACGCATCAGGGCATCAGCATATTCCTCAATAGTGTTTAGTGGCACCAGCCTTGACTCGGGTATGTTCAGTTCCTCTATGAGGTAACTCTTTGTGAATTTTCCAACCTGGTACCTGTCACAGAAAATGTTAAAATGTTCTACTTCTAAATATTTATGTTGTAGGTATAGTAGGAAAACAGATAAGTTGGTCGCTAAAGTATCATCATTTTCCCATTACACTCTCCTAATATAGAACTTTCCTTTTTAAACCACTTGTCAATTGGAGTTGTATGATGTGGTCCCTGTTTTTACTTTGGTGAGATGATAGACAGATTGGAGAATACAAATCATAATAAGCTTCCTCTTTACTAAAGTATCCACAAAAGTTGTCTCATCAACCCTTACCAGGAACTCTTTCTTCTATTTAACTGAAAAGTGAAAAAAATTATGTGCTAACCAGAATGGTCTATTTAACAAGGGGCAAATGGATTTTTAAGGTTAAAAAATAAGTGTTCCACCAAAATGCCTGATTCGTGCTAACCAGAATTGTATACTTTTTGTAACTAGAAGCTATTCCAATTATGTTCACGGCTTTATTCGCAACATTTATCTGTATATGCAAAATAAACTAAAAGTGTTCAATATTTCAGCGAGAAAGACTGTTTTTTAATGACACAGACAGATCAGGATCTAGAGCAAGAATGCAACGTTTTTTTTCAAACACCACAAGTTGAGAAGTTGCACTTTCCAAAAACTACTTGTTTAACAATGAGATATATTTTTAAAATACCCGATGGGGTCATGGATCGCTATTAGGCTATCAAGGCCCGTGATGCCAGAGGAGAGTTGTTGGACGGTAAGTATTGAGGTGAGAGATGCAGTGTAGCTGGAGGTAATAATCAGGACCACAAACAACCACATGATCAGCACAAAACGGCCAAGCACAGATACAGTATTCTGCCCTACAATCGCGATACAAAAACCAAAATAAATAACATATTTAAATATCTTTCTCCTATTTCTGAAAAGTTACTGTGTTGCAACATCAAAAATTGTCAAGCGTGGACTTGGAAATGGCGCCTCTGTGCCAATACAAATGTTAGGAGAAAGATTATCTCATAATTATTTAAAGTACCCAAAATCCCTTCTCTTATGTTTATTTATCATGTTTTATATATTAATATTTGCTTATTTAGGTTTGTGTGATGTTTTGTGGTTTTGCATCAGCGATTACAAATTCTTTGTTTTACTATATTCTTTCTTAAGCCAGTTATGAAGGAAGATAACATACTGTGTGCAAAGAACATGGTGGAGAGACTGAACCTGCAGAATGAACAAACAAATCAATAGATAATCAACCAAATAAGACAAATTAAAAAAAAGCACATATGCAACCAACATTCATAAAACATGTGTAATGTGGGGCTACAATTCCATAAAAGAAAAGGGAAATCCATGATTGGTTTCAGTTAGTCCAATGCTGGTTCAAGACTTTGGAAAGAGGTTAAATGGGGAAAAATAAAATAAAAAATAAAGGTAGTAACAGAAAGCTCACCAAAAGATAGTGGCAATTTGTTCTCGAGGCGGGCCACGAAAATCATCATTCATTCTGTGTTCGAGAATCCAAATAACAACACCAACCAAGATGAAAAATGCACCGATAACACACCACATTGAGAGTGTAAATGGTTTCAGAAAGGCCCATGCACTTGAACTTCCATGCACAATAGGTGCAACTATCACCAAACCTGCTTCGGCATAAGGTTGTGTGAAATCCACTATCTTTGTTCGATTTTTCACTATTGCTATGTCCCCCACTGCTGCGTCCAATTCCTGAAAAGTTTTAAAAGTAGGCAAGATCTCAAGTAAATTAATATAACCTAATCCTTATTCATATGCTACAAGCTGTCCTCCCTTGACAACTTCAAAGTACAACTTACATAGTGCATGAATGCATGTACAATTCACAACCGAAACCTAATCGACATGTTTCCTGTATATCTCGATATAAAGCATAACCAACATGGTACCAGTTCATTCAGTTCTTGGTGATCTTGTATCAACTAATACCTTCAGACAAGTGCTACCACTATTGGAATGGCTTCCTACGAAGTCTGATTAACAACGCATCATATGAATCTGGTATGGCTGGATTTGGGACCTTCGACATATGTCCAACGGGCATTGTAACCAGGACTAGTTCAATACAAGCTATAGAGTTTGACTGGTATGGTAGTGTTTGCTCCTAATACAATGTATGTATGTTTGGCCACAGAGTTTGTATAATTGAATTGTCCAAGAGAGATGGGAGGGGGCGTGAGAGAGAGGGAGAGTACATTTTGAGCAACCATGTTGATTATTTCATCATAGTTTGGGTTGTTGATACCATTTCCAACAAGTACAAAAGAACAAGGCACTGGGTATGGTAATAACTTGATTGCTGCATTGAAAACATCAATACAAAACCCGCTAGCATTGATGTTGGATCCAGACTTAGACCCCCTTGACACAAACTGCTTAAAGCTGACCTTGTTCGGCACTCCGATTCTCAATGGCTGGCCATTATTTGGGAAAACCCAACCACGTGGTTGTTGTGTGGTCCCACCAGGCCAGACCACATCAGACAGATTGCGAGACTGACTTGACAAGTTCTGCGGCTTTTGATACAGTATTTCGGGTGAAACAACCGATAAACCGGAGTAATTTGACCAGTACCCGATCAATCGTGACCCAGCAGACCCCACATTAATGATGTCATAGGCGGGGTGGATCAGGTCTCGGTTCGGGTCAAATTTTAGCTGTCCAGTAATACCTGTGAAGTTTATGCTCAACAGATTTTGTAGCAAGCCCTCTCCGCCATTAAAAATTTCTAATGATGCCAAGTGTAAACTACTCACATTCACACCATGCAATATTGGATCAGTTGAGAAATTGATTCTATTTCCATTCGTTCTTAAATATTGATCAATTGCATGTGCCACTAACCACACCGAATCATAAGCATAAAGACTGTATGCATTAAGACCTGACCCTGTAGCTGCACTAGCCGTTTTGTTTCTCCATTTGGATACAAATCTCATCTTGAGATCTGATTCTGGCATATGTGCTCTCAGCACAATTGACCCTTGTATCAGATTAAAAACTTTTGGATCAGCATCCACTGATTCGTTCTCGTATCCTAAACCATACCCATTAGAATCCAAAACTGTAGCCAGCCAATCAGTTACAATCCATACGTAATCAGGTCCCGTCATACCCAACTTTTGAGCGACAGAAAAGACAGTCAGACCTGAATCTGGGTTCACATGCAGGACATAAACTCGTGACTCCATCAAGTTAACCCTTAGTAGCAAGTCAGTGATCTCAGTCAGATCCACGGCCTGCCCAAATCCCACTTTATACGAAATCTTTGCCCTTCTGAGCGCCAGCTCATCCCCCAATGCAGCTATGCCGTTACGGCCATAGTCGTCATCAACGTAAATTGCGGCGACCTCACGCCACTGGAAGAAGTCTACAATGTCAGCTACTGCGCGCATCTGAAAGTGGTCAGATTGAGTTGCACGGAGGAAGTAGGTGTACTCTAAGGAGGTGAGAGTTGGGTCAGTTGCAGAAAAGGACACTAGTGGTACTTGTAATGAGTTGGCCACATGTGAGAGTATGTGGCTGCCTCCTGATGACTGAGGGCCTATGATTGCCACCACATTTTGCTCTAGCAATTGAAATGCTGGAGAGAATGATGAACAAAAAAGGATTAATTGTGACTGGTGGTTGAATGGTCTTTAACTTCAAACACAAAAGAGACTTATTTTTCTTTTTGTTTATATATTTAATTTTTTTAATTTAGTAACACCACACTGAAATTTAAATCTCATTGAGAGCTTGTGTAATTCTCCGAGTACCAATAAAAGAAAATACTAGAGTGCAACCTAACAAAATTAGTACATAACAGGCAATATGCAAGTTGTGCAAATAAATCCAATCCAATAGCATAATGATTGAACCCATAAGAAGCTATACTGGAGAAATGAGCTAGTAGCTCAAGTGAATTACTAAGATAACTTTTAACTGCTTTTAAAAAACTTCGTTTGAAAAATTAAAAAAATCAGTGAAGAATTATTTAAAAATCAGATTCTTTTGAAGAGAAGATCTGTGAAGAATTAAAAAAATAAATTAAATGCACACAGTGGAAAGCTCTTAGCTACTTATATTAAATAATGACACTACTCTGTATGTATATCTATATACATATGCATACATACATCCAAGAAAGTTCTGTTGATTTTTCTTTCTCTGTATTATGCAGCAAAATAAACAAAAACTGCTAGGACTTCAGCTTTTATATATGTTTACTCTTAAAGGTGTGTTTGGATCACCTTCGGTTAGCACAAACTCGATAATAGCTGTTATTCTGAACTTAAAACGATCCAAACATCTTTTAACTATTTTGTGTTAGTGCCAAATAGTTGCTAATCCACTAATCCATCAATTGGTTGGGTTAGCAAGGTTAGTGGTTGTAAGGATAGCAAAAATCATTTATTATTATTATTATTATTATTATTATCACTATCAGTATTATTATATTATATATTATCATTACCATTGTTAAATTATTTATTTATTTCTAATTATTACCAATAACATTATAATAATTATTATTATTAGTATTATTATAATTATTATCATCATCATTATGATTATTATATTATCATTAATTATTATTATTTATTGTCATTATTTATTATTATATTATATTATTTGTTATTATATTATATTATTTATTTTTATATTATCATTATTGTCATTACAATTATTTATTAATTATTAAAATGTAATTACAATTATTATATTATCATTATTTTATTATTATTATTATAATTATTATAATTGTAATTATTATTATTTTTATATTATTATTGAAATTGTCATTATTATTATTATATTTTGATTATTTTATTATTATTTTTATTATCATTATTATTATTTTACTTTATTTTTTACTTTTTATTTTGCATTATTGTCATTAGTGTTATTATTATTATATTATTATCATTTTATTATTATTGTATATTATTATATTATAAATTGATATCAATATTTTATTATTTTATTATTATTATTCGTTAGAAAACTAAAATAATTTATTATTTTACTAATTCTCACCATCACTATTCCAAATGTGCAATCCAAACAACATTTCACTAATCTAGATAACACAAAATTAGCACTATTTTTGCACTAACCTAGATAGCAAAAAGTAACCACTATTTCAATCACTAATCTAGATAGCACTATTTTTGCACTAACCATGACATGATCCAAACGCACCTAGAAAATAGATGAGAGCTAGTAGATGTGCAAATCATTTTGCAGCAAGCTGGTCAAAGTCAGTATAGGTACTGATATGAACCAGCTCAAGACCATGCTACTGTATAAAATACAGAAAATTAAAGTTTCCCTTCTATAGCATAAAAAATCAATCTATTTGTACCATACAAACTTGACTTTTAATAGACACTGTAATTTGTCGATACAATTTAGAGAAGAACTGAGAAAGATTTATGACAATAAAAATCAGTTTACGATCTTTGATTTCAAACTTGATTTCAATCAGTTTACCATTCTAACTAAACTGAGTACTGTTTATAAGAAACACTCCCAGTAAATTGGAATTCCATTATAAAATAACAAGTAACAACTTTTTTGTATACACCCTCTCACAAAACCTGGACCTTACTGAATTATCCTGTGTACCAATCTCCCAATTTAGTGTATTGTGCGAAATTTAGAGCCACTTTTGCACATATTCCAACACAAATCCATTTTAAAGGTAAGAATTATAGTATTATACACACTGAAAAGAAAATTCTACATTTATTTACAGACTTCCAGAGTCAGACTATTATTTTATGACCACACAGTACATTTAATAATAATAAAAAGCAAACATATTGCATCCCATTGAAAGTAATATAAAAAGTTTGGTAAATTACCTGCAATTGTTGCCACAAATCCGCTACAATTGGTATCCTGTGAGATTAGATTGAGCTTCGTGTTTGGGAGGATGGAGCGATCCGAGTTCACATCTTCCAACGCCAACTCGATTGCAGTTCTGGCAGCACGACCAATGATGGAATTGTATGTGTAGAGAGCTCCTATGTTAATGCTCGTGACATTCTGTGAGTTTGAAGTTTGGGATTTTGCAATGGAGGCTAGAGAAAGAGAGACTAGGAACCAGAAGAGCAACGGAGAGCGACGCATTTGGGTTTGTTGGGTCATGGCATCTCTCTCCCTCCTCTCCCTCCTCTCTCGGTTTAATAGTTGGGTTTCAGAGAATGAACAGCAGGGAAGAAAAGAACTGTTGCTAAGAGAAGAAAAGAACTGTTGCTCAGAGAAATTGTACTCGAGTGAGAAAGGAACGAATATATTTGTTTTCTTCTGGAGGGTTATTTTGCATAGTTTGATTTAGTAACCAATCTATCATGAATCCATTTCTCATAAGGTATTAGTACGAAAGTATTCATTTAATTATTCACATAATTTCGAAATTTGTAAACACGATTTTTAAGATTATGTGAATTATTGAATGAGTAATAAAATAAGTACCGAAATCGTATTTTCTGTACCGCTTTTTACCGGTGCTATCTGTATTTGTTTAATATGAACCGTTCGATTAGATGTGCACGGCTAACCGTTCGATTAGATGTGCACGGCTAACTGCCAATTAGATGATTCAGAAGATTTAATATTCTGAAATCAGATTCGCTCAAATCTATTGAAGGATAAAATATTGTTTCAAATAAGTATTTCTATAGAATATGAATTTTCTATAACTTCTCGAAAAAGATAATGCAACTTTTGAACATGTTTAATGCGTGGTTGATATCTTGTTTTTTTAAAGATGAAACATAACCACTTTTCGTGCTATTTACGTCATCAAAATTGTGGTGCAAAGTTAAATCTGCGTCGGTGTTCTATTTTTTTATTAAGCTAATTTTGTTATAGACAAGAGTTTATATAATATGACTATGATTTATGAACTACTCCTTCATTTTTTTATTAATATTTTTGTTCGTCAAAGCAAAGTCCGGATAACAATTCTAGTTTTTCTTAATTTTGCCATCAAATTTAATCCACTCACTTGAACAAATTGGCAATGGACAGAAAATATTTACATGCGTTCGGAATTTCTTTTGTTTGATTCTGAAAAAAACAAAATAATATTTGTAGCTCTGGTTTTAAATATATGATAATGATGATTTTATTTTTCAGCATTCACGTTTACACACGTTATTCGAACACATGCGTTCATAAATTCAAAATTTTCAACTCAAAAAATCATAAGTAAAGTTGCAACTGTGAATGCAGAGTTTAAACGAGCATCTGAACGCATGTTCAGAAAACAATCCTGAATGCAAAGTCTGAACGTGAAATCTAAAGCAGTGTTTAGATAACACTACTGAACGCAGAGTCTGAACGTAGTGTTCATTGATACTTAGAATTTTTTTTGTTCTGTCTGAATTTTTGAATGCATGCATTCAGATAACACATCAAAATATAAACGCTAAAAAATAAAATCATCGTTGTCAAATATTTGAAACAAGAGTTATAAATATTATTCCTAAATTTTTTTAAGTTGAGTCAAAAAAAAAAATTCTCCCCGATCTGGGGAGGAAGTTGTAAAGCTTCCTTTCTCACATTCACACTTTCTTGGAGGATAAATCATTTGTCATATAATTTTATATGATTGACGTAAGTATGAAAAGGATGCATACGGGCCATTCCCCTTAAAAAAAAAGTACGTTAAAAGGATGCCATTATTATATAATAATGACAAGACAAAGAAAGGCATCTTAATTATCATATTATTGTCAAAGTTCTGTTTAGTATAGTGATGATACATACGATCGTCATGAGCAAGATTTGAGATTCAAGTCTCGTCAAAAATTATTCTCAGAAGATTTTTTCAAATTTATTTTCTGTTTTATTTATGAGTATATGTTGTAAGTCTACGAATAATAAATAAAAAAATTGGCATATTACTTTCACTTTTACGAATTCACATTTCATGAAATAGTCAGTAGTAGTGGATTCTCCTGCATTCTCAC
This sequence comes from Eleocharis quinqueflora, assembly GCA_964058865.1. Classification (NCBI taxonomy): domain Eukaryota; kingdom Viridiplantae; phylum Streptophyta; class Magnoliopsida; order Poales; family Cyperaceae; genus Eleocharis; species Eleocharis quinqueflora. The sequence goes on from CAXKVX010000711.1 coordinate 9,194, forward strand.
CATTGCTACAACGACGAAACTGTCCGCACAGTGATTTTGCTACGGTACCAACGAATTTACAACGTAATAGTGCTGTTTGATGATCATTTCGAAACCCCACGATACTCCGAGAAATACGGATCCACTTTTACTCTCTTCTCTACGCGAGTTTCCAGTATTTTAATCCATTGAAAAGAATCTCAACTTTAATGTTTTTATATGGATGACGTTATCGACAAAAAAAAAATGTGAAATTCAAATTAAAAACATTTTTATATTTTTTAGAGTTCAACTAACAGCTTCTGAATTTCAATTTCCCACTCTCAGTCCCCCTAATTTCCATTACTGTACCTTTAGAAACATGTTTAATACGTGGTTGATATCTGATTTTTTTCCTTTAAATAAACATAACCAATCTTCAAGTCTTCATGTAATTTACATCATCAAAATTGTTTTGCATAGTTAAATCTGCGTCAATATTCGATTTTGTATTAATAATTTTCTTTCAGTCAGAATTTATATAATACATGAGTATATGACTATGATTCTATGAACCACTCCTTCGTTTTTTATTAATATTTTTGTGTGTTAAAGCAAAGTCCGAATAACAATTCTAGTTTTCTTAATTTGCAATCAAATTGAATCCACTCACACGAAAAAATAGCAATGGCCAGAAAATAGGATAATGTTTCGTAGATGTCACATTTGATATCAACTATTGATATCGATTTTATTATGCACATTTAGTTGAGTTATAATACATATTATTTGAGTTATTATGCATGTTATACCATAACTATTTCAATACAAAAAATAACATGTATAACTATTTCATTACAAAAAATAACATGCATAGTAAATCAAATAATGTGCGCGACAACTCAGCTAAAGATGTATAATAAAATCGACAACATGTATAACTATTTCATCACAAAAAATAACATGCATTATAACTCAAATAATATATATGATAACTCAACTAAAAAATGCATAATAAAATAATATCAATAATTAATATGATATCTAAATATCAACTCCTCAGAAAATATTTACAATTTTACTGTCGTTTTCCTAAACTCTGTACTCTACAAAGAATCTCTTTGGAGGCTCCGATCTGGGGAAGGAAATTGTAAAGATTCCTTTTTCAGATTCACACTTTCTTGGAAGGTCATTTCATTTGTCATATAATTTTATATGATTGAGGTAAGTATGTTAAAAGGATGCCATTAGAATAATGACAACACAAAGAAAGGCACCCAATTGGCATATATTTGTTCCACTTTTTTTTTTTTTTTATCTTTTATTCTCTTCTTCTCTTCTTTGTATCATACAAGTTTCCAATATTTTAATCCATTGAAAAGAACCTCAACTTTAATGTTTTTATATAAGTCTAAAGTCCTGCTTTCAACATTTTTTTATTGGATTAATTAAATGCCGACGTAATCATTAAAATGTTTATATATGGTCAATTTCATCAAAATCCCAAAATAGTTAATCTTCTCATTAAAGCACAATATTATTTCTTTTAGTTTTTTATTTATGTGTATCATGAGCCTTCTAGTAACTACATATTACTTTCAGACTGTGTTGCACGAATGCGGGTGCGGCGATACAGCAATTTTAAAAAATCGTGAATACATGTGCGGGTATATATATAATAAAAAAATCATATTATATATTAAAATGCTTGAAATTTGTTTTTCTATTCAACTTTTTTTAATATATATTGATACTTATGAAATAACAAAAAAAATATAAGCCTTTGATTAAACATTTTCTTGACAAAAGAGTTCATGTTATATCAAAAATAATACTATACAAATTATATGATATGATTAATATTATATAATATACACAATTGCTTATTTAATATTACTAAAGAATCCAATCCGTATCCAAAAACATATTCCAAACGTATCCAAAAACTCAATTCGTATAAAAAAACGTACCCTAAATGTATCCTAAACGTATCTTGACCGAATTTGTCGGTCAAATAATATAAAATAATTGAATACGTCACGTGACGTATCCGATACACACCCGCATCGTATTCAAAACGTATCCATATCCGAATCGTATCCGATATACATACAGCTAGAAAAATAAAGTATTACTCGAGTCGTATCCGATACACATCAGCTAGAAAAATAAAGTATCGAGTAATGTAATTTTGAGGCTAGCCTCGGCTTGGACACCAAACTACTATTATTCGCAAAGGCGCTAGGCACGTGCGATAAGTAATAAAGAAAGCAAAGCTCGCATCCCATAAAGTCAAAAGCACCACATCATTCTCAGCTTGTTTGTATTTGGCATCCTCTGAGGGATTCACCATTATATTAAACTAAAGGAAATATTGGTTTTTTCCCGCCAAAACTATTACCGTTCTTCAAAATGCCATCAGAAATTTTCAAATTGATACTTTGTCACTAATATTTAAATGATATTTTTCTTTTTCCATCAACCTTATTATAGTTTAATTAATAAATAAATAAATATCTAAATTTCTATAATATCCTTGTCAATAATTCACTAGACATATACCAAACATATGTTCTCTTCGATCGAACAGATCGACTCTTTTCTGAGAGAGAGACGATGGAGAGAGCGAGCGAGAGAGAGAGAGGCGAAACCCTACCTTCGTCTAGCTCCTGCTCTGCCTACCTCCACCTGCTTCGCTCCGCTACTCTCCTCCTCTAGCAGATCTCTGCCACTCTCATGTCGCCCCTCTAAATTTCCTTGTAGTTCTTGCATTTTTCTGTCGCTCCTCTAAATTTCCTGGTAGTTTTTGCATGTTGCTAACAAATTCACAAGATTCAGCAAAATTAGTTATGGAGTCAGCCTTCAATAATCGTCACAGAGGAAAACAACTGGTATGTACCAGCCAGATTAATGCATTATATATTAGAAGTGGACTGTACTTGGTGTTAGTATTGTAGCAGTCCAGTTTATGTTGTACCAGACTTGAATAACCTGCTATCAAAATTGTCAGAGAGGGACTGGTTTATCGACTCTCTTTATATCTTCCATTAACTTGCTATCAAAATTGTATATCCAAGTACTTCGTTTATGGAGGGGAACTATTCAAGAAAACTCCACAAAGCATTATAGCCTAATATGAGAAGTGCTTCTTCTTCGAGTACATTTATGGGTGTATCCTTTCAAGAAAACTCCACAAAGCATCATAGCCTCGTACGAGAAGTGTTTCTTCTTCGAGTACTTCTTTTATGGGTGGTAACCCTTCACTAAAACACCAAGAAGAAGCTTCGAGTACAACTCTAAGTGCTTCATGTCTGAGTATTTCAATTATGGGTGATAACCTTTGAAGAAAATTGCACAAAGCATCTTATCCTACTACGAGAAGTATTTGTGATCCAAGTACTTCATTTATGAGTTATAACCTTTCAAGAAAACTCCTCAAAGAATTTTATTCTACAATGAGTTAACCTTTCAAGAAAACTCCAGAAAGCATCATTGAATACGCGAGAAGGGTTTCTTCTTCAAGTACTTCTTTAAGGGTGGTAACTTTTCACTAAAACACCACAAAGAAGCATAGAATAGCAACCTAATTGCTTCATATCTAAGTATTACATTTATGGGTGGTAACCATTCAAGAAAAAACCACAAAGCATCTTATCCTACTACGAGAAGTGTTTCTGATAGAATACTTCATTTATGGAGGGTAACCATTCAAGGAAACTCCACAAAGCATCATAGCCTTGTACAAGAAGTGTTTCTTCTTCGAGTACTTCTTTTATAGGTGGTAACCTTTTACGAAAACACCACGAAGAACCATAGAATACCACTCTAAGTGCTTCAGGTCCAAATACTTCATTGATGGGAGGTAACCATGTCATAGCATTCAAAACTGCTATGTGATCTTTCCTCAAAGAAGAAGATCACAAGAAGGACGATTAAAAAGACTAACAAGAGAGCTATGCAAGCAACTTGGCTAAAAGAATCTGAAGAGAGTGAAGACGAGGAAGAAGAAGTAAAGCTCGAGGGAGGAGATGTTGACAACAAGTAATGATAGATCCGGAAAAGATTTACATTTTGAAGCAAATGGCTCAAGCTGAGGACGATTATGCTAAAGAACAAGAAGAAGCTCTAATAAGAGGTGAATTCCTAAGAGTAGTCACTATCAACAAGGTAGAAAAACCTCCAACACTCACGAAGATGGATGGTGCTAAGCAAATCGAGAAACCTTTGAGTCTTGCTAAAGCGGTAGATCAAGCGCAAAAGACAACAACTCAACCAAAGGACAAGACTACAAGCGCTCAAGAATTAGAGGTCCCTAGCCGAGCTAGTACGATAGTCTTTGACCTTTTTAAATTTCATGATGACATTAGTGATGATGAGTCTTGTGACTTGGATGAAAGACAAGAACCTTTCAATGTGACCAAGCTAAATGAATTGCTTGTTAAGTCCAAAAAGTCTTTGGAAGTTAAGGATGCCATGATTAATGATCTAAAATCGAAAATTGAATTGCTACAAAATAGGGTTAATGACATTGAGACCAAAGTCAATCTTGAAAAATAAAAAGAATTTAAAGAAACACATCCTTGGGCTTCTAAATTTGTTAAGTTTGTTAAATCATCAAACCATGACACTAAATTGGCTATGACAAGATGTATATTGATCAAGGTCTACATGATAAGACCGGTCTTGGATTTGTAAAAGAACAACCTCCTATAATTGAAAAGCACTCTAAGGCAAATGACAAACATATTCAAGCTTAGAATCATGCTTACAAGTGTGATAAAAGATACAATAAGAAGATCAAGTTTACCAAACCTAATTCGAAAATGGTGGTACACAAACCTAGAGTTAGAAATGATTATAGGATTACCAACCAACATAAAGCTCAACCACCAAAGATTTATGTTAAGGATAGATATGATCGATTTCATGAGCTACACAAAACCAAGACTTGGCAATATTTTTCATAGAAAAAGATTTGTAAATACTTTTCAACCAAGACATAACCCTAGAAATACAATGAATAATCATAAGAATTTTAGTAGCAATATTCAAAATAAGAGATTCAATGTGAATAATCATTCAATATCTCATCCAAGGAACATAAGGAATTTTCATGATAAATATAGACTAGTGATGATGATCATAGCAACCTTAACTCTAAGACAATCTTTTGCTCATTTTTTTAGATTTGGACATCATTAACGTTTTGTCGTTTTAAAAAAGGTAAATTTGTGTAACCACTTGCATTTTTTAGCACAAGTGATACCAAATTCATTGTCTAGAGAGTCACTAGACTTCCCCAATTTATTCACATTTTGTATATTAGTTTAAGGGAAAGTCATATAGCAAAATGTATAATTCAATCTCATTTTGAGAATTATATGTTTTGTGAACTTTAATTGATCTTTCTGTCCAAATCACAATCTTATCTGAGTGTTTGCATGAGCATAAACATCATATGACAGCTGAATTGAGCACTATAAATATTAAAGACCAAATTTGGAGCATGGCAGCAAATTTTAACTGAATTAAATTGCAAAAATTGTTCTAGTTTTACCAAAGGCATTGCAACGGGTCATGAACCCGTTATAACGGCTGCGAAATCGTTATAATGGGTTGGCAGAACAAAAATAGCTGTTAGAAGGATTTAAATGTTTGAAGCGTTACAGCAGAGGAGAGATAGACGTTATAACAGCTGAGAATCCGTTATAACGCGTTGGCAACCCGTTGTAAAGGGTCGCTGTAACGCTTGGAGATTCTGTAGTTATTAAAGGCACTTATTCTCTCCAAATGTCTATATTCTTGCCAAAACCAAAATTAGACTCTTCAATGCTATTCTTGCTGAAACTCAAGCCTTAAAAACTCTACAAATTCCCAAGAATTCTTCAAGAGATCAATCAAATTATGCAGTGCTCAAGCTTTTCACCATGTTTCTTGTAAGTTTCCTCCTCGTTCTTACTTCTTTCATGGCACCATCAAAACTTTCAATTGTGTACAACAAAAAGAGGAAAGAAGTTGAGAAATAATTGGAAAAGGAGAGATACCAACGTGTCATTGCACAAAGGAAAAACATTCCCTCTCTTACCTACTAACCTGGTACCGCTACAAGTTCTAATCCGTACACAAACCCTAATCCTCCACCCAAATTCGGAACCTACACCATCAACTTCTCAACCTACACAAAACCCCTCTACCGCTCAATCGGAAAGGCAAGTAATTTTCAATCCTTAGGCCAACTCATCACATAACCGAATCTTATACCGGTCGCCCATTGAATTTTTCAACTTCCATAGCACCTTAAAAAATAGACCCATTTTCGATACCTTTGTGTTCTTGATAAATGAGGATAACCAAATGAGTAATTGGGAGTATAACCAATTAGTGTAAACTATTGACTTTTGGGCATGGAGACCTTTAATCGAATTGAACCAACAATTTGTCCTAAGTCCAATTAGGATTTTATATGCCAACATGAGGCCAACCAAAGAACCGTTTAGAGTAACCACTTATTTCTATGGTCAAGAGATACTCATTAATGCCGAAACCTTGGCCGAGGTATTAGGTATGGTTGAAAATGGTGACGAGGTAGATGTGTACCACAAGTGACCCCAACATGAGGAATCCTTCATCGAGTACAAGAAATGGCTAAGAGCCAAAGACCCTCACAAAGACCATTCTGATTCCAAATTACCCACCTTTCATAGATTATTATTTATCCTTATAAACAATATTCTAATTCCCGAAAAAGGTCTCAAAACCAACATAGAGCACACGAATGAGTTTCATCTTAGGAATCTAATTGCCAAGGATAGGGTGGTGGATATTCTCTTTATCATCCTTAATCACATGAGAACCGCCTTAACCAACAAGCAAATGAGTCTACCATATCCACATCTCTTGACCCGAATACTCTTGCACAAGAACATCGTTATTTCAATCAACCCAAGGGAGCCCAATCATATTATCTACTTCTCAGCTAACCTAATCACCTTCCTTGGAAAGAAGGATTGAATCAAGAACAACTTGACTTGGGAACCGAAATCCAAGCCAATGAATGATTGGATAAGAAAGAAGGGAGCACAACCTAATCAATACACCGATCTGGATGCTCCACAAGTCGTGGAAGAAGAGCCTTTGCGAAGCATGCCTCAAGCAGATACTTCTTCATACATGCCTCCTCTATCATACCAAGAGTATCAAATCCCTCAAGACCATTCCTTTTACACTCATCAAACCTTCAACCCAATGATGCCTTATGCCTTCTCAATTGTTGAAGAAGGAACCCATATGTCTCTCAACAAGTGTATCGCTTGTCACTCTACAACAAACACAAATCCGCAAGTGTGCATGAGAGACTTGACAACCAAAATGAGTTCAACTCCATGGTCCAGACCAATTGGATTCAACAATTTGAGTCTTGGAATGATTGATCCGATCCCACCGAACCTGAAGCTCATATGAGAGAGGCGTAAGAATGAGCTACTCAACTCAATCCGAATGATGATATTCAAGGGAGTAGTGATGATGATTAGGAATAGATTAGGATTGCATTTTATTTTTGCTATGATCCTTGTACGAATTTCATGTTTAATATGATGTTTTGCATGACTTAGTTTAATTTGATGTTCTTGTTATCTTGCTCTTGATATATGCCTCTTGATGATTTGTGTTAATTTCTATGATTCCCTTACTCTTAATTAGAAAATCTTGTTTGAACTTGTTGAATTGTGCTACATTTGAAAACTTTATTTCATTAAGGAGGAGAAATATAAAACTTGACTTGTATGATTATATGTATTAAATTCAGGGGAGCTTGTTTGTTTGAGTCTTTGCCATTATTTGCAAAAGGGGGGAGAAATGTTGTGCATCATTTGATATGCACATCTCAGATAGTTTTGCAAATTGCCAAAAGGGGGAGTTTGTTGGAGTAAACTCATCTCTTTTTTTGACAATTTGCAAAACAAATAAGTACTAACCTTGCACATTAATTTTGGTGAAGTTGCAGGTTGAAACAGGTACAAACTGATGTTGCACATGCTTAAGCAATGCTAAAACATGCTCTAGACAAGTCAAGACATACTGAAGACATCAAGGGATGACTTCACGATGCCAAACAGAGCACATCGTTACCATAATGCTTCACAACTCGTCACAACGGGTCAACAATCCGTCATAACGGGTGCCCAACTCATCACAACGGGTTAGGAGGAGAGAGGCAAGCATGAAGCTGTGATTCGGCTGAGCACAACATTACTGTAACGCTTGCTCAAGGCGTTACAATGCATCACAACTCGTTATAACGCATCCCTATGGCATTATAACGGGTTCCTGCTGAAAATGACCCACATGACAGCTGCACAAGAGAAGAAGAGTATTTTTGAAAACTATACAATATGTTTTAACAGGTCTCTTAAGGCATTATGACATCTCTGTAATAAGGCATTATGGCATCTCTGTAACGGTACAGTCGAATTTGGATGTTTCAAGATCCCAATAAGTGTCCAACCTATATAAATGAAGTAGAGACAAACCAGGAGGGTGTCAAACACCCTCCACAAGCCTCCAAACATTAAATTGAGCACATCAAAGAGCCTAACCACATTTTCCTCCAGCTACCTAAACTAGAGAGCATTAGAATAACACCTATAGTCTTATTGTCAATCCGAGAACAAACCCTTACCTAGATTTTAGCCTTTGGTGCACCACATTGGTGTACCACATTGGTGTTGTCAAGTGGTGCATCCTTTGTCCTAGATTATTTTGTCAATCAGACCATTAACTGTGTAGAGTGGTGTTGCCCCATACATTGGTAAAGGAGACAAATATTGATTTGCTTGTTTAGAAGAAATCAAATATTGGCTCCACACTTGTAAAGAACACTTATTTTGACAGTGAAATCGGCTCAGAAGAAAGATTTGGTTCAGGGAGACCCGTGGACGTAGGCCTAGTTGATTGATATGTCGAACCACGTTACATCGCGTGTTCTCTTTGTTCTCTCGATTGCTTTTGCTCTCTCCCTCTCTTGCTCTCACTCTCTCTTTATTACTTTGCTCTTTGTTGATTTGTGATTTGCTCTACTACTTCTAGAACTTGCTTGCTTTAACTCTTGTCTAGTTGATTAAGGTCTAAAAACTTTAATTTGAAATTGCTGATTGAAAACGCTTCTATCTTGTTAATTGACCTTAGTCTTACACTTTAAGTCCCAATTCTAATTCCAACACTGATTTGTCTCTAATCTATTTATAAATAACTTTTACGAAATCATGTTTTATAATTTTTAAGGATCTTCATCTAATTATCGTTCAAGAAAATTTTAAGAACTGTCAAGACAGTTCCAAGTTTTCATGTTCTTTCAATCGATAAATCGCTATCGCTACTATAATAAGTTTGACTATTTTTTTTAATTTACACGGAGAGTGCGATAGCTTGGCCATAATAGATCTATTGTAAAGTCTTTTAATACCACTCATTAAAAATACAAAAATCAATATTTTTTCATTAAAATGCATAATATGCATTAGAAAAAAAAACAGTATCACAAATATCTTTTTTTCTTGTTTTTTTCCAAATGACTGGTATTGCAGATACTGTTTTTCTGTTTTTTTTTAAGGATGGATATCACAGATGATGGTCCTTCAACAGATTAAAGGGCTAATGTTACAAAAGTAATATGCTTAGGTTTTGAAATGGAACCCAAACAAATAGTATCACAGACATCGAAAATGGATCTGCTGTCATTATTTCGATGACACGGCTGTGCCATTGAAAGAATAATATGAGTCTTACAAAATTTATATTGTAATATATATATCTCTGAATCAAATTATAGATGTCCAAATCTAATCCTAACGTCCAAATTTAATGGTAGAGAAATTATCACAAGAAAACGATGGCAGCAGATAGGATCCCACGTACACCGATTATTCAAACAAAATTCTGAAGGACTGGTGTCTGTGAGACTGGTATCTTGGTTTCAGGATTTTCTGTGGTAGGTGTTATTTCTACTGGTTGTTTTAATTTGAAGCATATATTTTGGAGCAATTAATTTTAATTGCTAAACAGTCACGTCATCACTTTTAGCAATTAAAGAAGATTCATAAATTGCAAAACGCTCCATTCCAGCAATTCGTTAATAATTGTAAATTAATGAGAGAAAGAATATTGTCCAATCATTTTGCAAGTATATCACTTAAGCAACAATTTTTAATAAGCAAATTTGCGTAATTAGCAATTCATTTGTAATATAACAATTAAAATAACAATTGACACATCCAGTGACGGATCCAGGATTTCATTCAGAAGTAGGAACAATTACATATAAAAAATATTTTTTTTTTCTAAAATATTGAAAATCATCAAAAAAATATGTTTTACATATTAAAAAAAAAGAAAATACAGGTAAAATATAATAACACAAACAAAATAAAATCAAGATGTCGGCGGTAAATCGAGCCGGCCTCTACGAGTCTTCATATTTTGAAATCTTTGCATAATTCCTTAATTATCAACACGTCTAATGATACGACACGCCGATGTGTCAACACGTCTTGTGTTATCATGTGCGTGTTGAAATGTATGATAGTTTTATCATTTTTTACATGAGTAGAAAGTGAAATAGATAAAATAGGGATGATCTATAACTAGCACCTAGTAGTATTATAAGCCATGACTTCAAAGAGTCTACACCGATTGCCATGATATGTGTAACTCAGCCATTATGCGTTAATTATTATAAGTTCTTAGTGATTTCTAATAGTGAACTTGTGCAAAATACGATGCATAATGCGTAGAAAGTTTCAGTATCATGTTTTTGTTATTATTTTGGCACAATGCACCTACGAGTTTTGAAGTGCAGTAGGAAATCTTACACCATGTTTCGCTTAAGCACAGTGATATAGACTGGAGCAAAAAAAAAACAATAATTCATCAATTTCATACTTGTCTTGGATTAAATGGAAAATAATAATTCATCTCAGAGACTAATGTTGTATGCTTGTCTGAGAAATTTAAGCTCTTGTCGGAAGACAATTTTTTAGATATTAAGATCATACACACTTGTAAATGCTTACAGTATATTATCATTTTATTAAGAAGTACTAAAGAAACAAAACAAAGCACTTACAAAAGAAAATTTATTGCAATTGCTTTCATGTACCTTCGCCAACAACCTTCTTATTGGGTCTACCTAGAAGCCCAGCCACTACCGACTGTCGTCGATTCGCGATAGGGACGACCGGACGACTGTACGTGGCGAGTGGCGAAAGTCGGTGACGACGGTACGCGACTCGTGAGGAGCTATGGTTTGAGCGGCAGAAGGATTCTTTTCTTTTTTTTTAAGTCCAGTGTCATAAAATTTTTTGAATTTGTTTTATTTCGCAACTCGACTGGAAAGGGAACAGACGAAAAGGAGCAGGTATCGCTAATGGTGTTTTTTTTTTGAACTGAACTGATGGGCTAGAACTAGTCAGAATTCAGGGGTTGACATTTTTGTATTTCAGGAGTAGACACTCCATTAAATGATCCATAGACTCTATTAAATTTCAAATTCCAAGGATAGACACTTGTCTACCCCTGGAACATGGTGCATCTGCCAGTGGACACATCATAATAAGCAATTGTAAAACAATTGTCATTGTAGATACTCTTAGGAGGATCTTTGAAAAAAATAGAGATATCGACCTTTCTATTGTCTCCAAAAACACATACAATATCTTTTTTTTCTTACAAATATACTATTAATTGTTTGAGTAAATATAACTGTCCCCCGTATTAGCGTCCTCCTTACGCGCCCTCCCACTCAAATGCAATGATAAATTATTTTTAATTCTTTGTATAAATATTTTATTGAACAAATGCAATGATAATATTTTTTTAGTATAAAGACTTATACTAAAAAATATAAAGACTTATATGAGGAGCGTATAAAGAAGACTTGTAAGGAGAGACAGTTAGTCGCTTGCTAATTATTTTTCTACTAACCGAAAAAATTGAGTCAAACGCTGTTTGCATCCCCGTTTGGATATTCTAAAGTGTTAATATGGATATTCTACATGAAGTGATACAACGCGACGCATCATATATTAGACTCTCTCTTATCCAATAGATACCAAGTACTTAAAAAAATGTTTAGCAACTCTTTTTTTTGGAAAATAGCTGTCCCAAGATGGGAAGCCTTCTTTCATTGCTTTACGAAAGAGTACAATTATTATCTATACAAACCAGTATAGAAGCACTATACTAGTACAACTACAAGTATCAAAACGAACTAATACTAAAGACAGTAACCTACTAACCCATGTAACCTGTACCACTGAGAATACCTTCCTAGACTTATTATCTATGAGAAAATTGGAGAAAATTACCTAGACAAAATTCATATAAAAGACACACATTTTGTGTATCAAGGTTCCTGAAAAAATATCAAATCCCTAAAACACTTCAATTCTAGTCACTCAATTACTGTAACTCCCTACTACCACCTGCTAGATGTACTCCCTACTATCCTCTGTTGATGAACCCCTAGCATCAGATATCTCCACTGTAATCCAGCAGATCACAATCATCATCATCATCCTCTCCATCTTGAGCCTGTGGAGCCATATTAGAATTGTCAGAATCCATTACCATATGTGGTTGCCTTTGTCCCCTCTGCATCTGAAACAAATTAGCCATGGTTGCAGATGGAATCCCTGTCCAGAATTCAACCAAGTGAAAAGTCATCCAATACAGAGACTCAACCGAACAACCTTGTGAATTTTGAAATATTAACTTGTTTCTATCTATCCACATGACCCAACACGATGCTGCTAATATAGTAGCCCAAAATTTGAAATCAGTAATTGATAAATTAGTGATACTGTTCCATAAACTGTTAAAAGAAGATATATCTAACTGATTCCCTTGTGGATGATAAAAAACTATCATGCTCCAAAAGTTGATGCATACAGGACAAGTTAGAAATAAGTGGTCAATTGATTCACATTGAGATAAGTTACAATGAACACACTCAACTGATCCTTGCCAACCTCTATGAGCAAGATTTTCTTTAGTTAGCAACTTATTATCAATTGCTAACCATAAGTGAAGCTTACACTTCAATGGAATATTCAAATTCCAAACAGTTTTATTCTTCCTCATTAATAATCCTCCACAATTAAAAAATTTGTAAGCAGATTTCACCGTAAAGATTCCATTAGATTCCCATATCCAAAATGCAGAATCTCTGGATTGAGAAAATTGAATATTATTCAAAATATCAATTAATTTATCTTTCTCAATCCTCATAAGCCTACTAGCTCCTCTTGTGAGATTAAATTGAATATTACCTTTGTTAACTACCTGAGCTAATGACATCTTATCATTTTTAATTTTTTCATAAACTAAAGGAAATTGTAAGCATAAAGGGAAATTATCATACCAAATGTCATACCAAAAATTAATTTGGTCCCCATTGCCTATAATTCTATGACATCCAAGTTGAATGAATTTGAATAAAGAGGAGACATCACACCAGAAATGTGAATACTTAGTTTTTGTTTCATTGATACTAAATATCCCATATTTTTCAATTATGATATGTTTCCATAGCCCTTTTTCCTCTTTATAAACAAATTTCCACCCCCATTTCAGAATTAAAGCATGATTTAGATCCTGTAAATTTTTTATACCCCATCCACCATAAATTTTATCCTTACATATCCTGTCCCACTTGACCAGAAAATACTTTCTTTTGTTGTCAGAAGTTACCCCTGCCCAAAGAAATCGCCTTCTAATCCTATCAATGCTATGAATTACCCATTTAGGAATCTTAAACATTGAAATGTAATAAATTGGAATAGCTGAAATAACTGAGTTCAATAAAATTAGTCTGCCCCCTAGAGAGAGCATTTTACTCTTCCAAACAGGTAACTTTTTTTTATTTTCTCAATAACTTGTAACCATCCTTGCCTACTAGGTCTTTTCCAATTAAGTTCTAGACCTAGGTATTTAATGGGTAAACTACCTGTCTTACAATTTAGTTTAGAGGCACAGAATGAAGTTATATGTGATTCAACATTCAAAGGGATCAACTCAGATTTGTTATAGTTAATCTGTAGACCTGAAATATGTTCAAAACAAACTAATATCCATTGTAATCTCTCAATCATAGTTATATCAGCTTTAATGAACAATAATACATCATCTGCATATTGTAGATGTGTGATTTTGTTTTGACCATTCACTTTTGGACCAAGACCTTCTATATACCCTTTCTCAGTACTGATAGAAATCAATTTACTTAGTGTTTCAGCTATCAGAATAAATAAAAAGGGGGACAATGGGTCACCTTGCCTCACTCCCCTCTGACACTCAAAGTAAGGGCCTATAGAGTCATTTACAAGAACAACACTTCTTCCTTTCCAAAGAAGATTTTTGATCCATAAAATCCATTTTGGATCAAACTTTCTCTGTTCAAGGGTATTAAACAAAAAGTTCCAATTAACAGTGTCAAAGGCTTTGGCAAAATCTATTTTAAAAATGAAACCTTGTTCCTTAGATGTTTTAACATGATGGATTACCTCATGTGCAGTGATGACCCCTTCCATGATATTCCTACCCTTAAGGGAGGCATTTTGAGTTGGACCTACTAATCTCTCAAGTACAGGAATTAATCTATTGGCTAAGACTTTGGTGAATATTTTGTAGCTACAATTCAGTAAACTAATTGGTCTAAAGTCTTGAATTTTAGTAGGTGCATCATTTTTTGGGACTAGAGTAATTATAGCTCTATTTAACATAGATATGTCCAACGAATGTTCATAAAACTCATTAAACATTCGCATTATATCATCTTTAATTACATCCCAAAATTTCTGGTAAAACAAGATGGGAAACCCATCAGGCCCAGCAGCCTTATTAGGGTCCATTTCAAAAATGGCACTCCTAACTTCCTCTTCTTTAAATTTGGTAACAAGACTAATATTTTCTTCCATGGTAACTTGTTCCTAAGAGGACCAAATACAACTAGATTGAGTTGCCAATGTAGTAACTCTCCTGCCTAATATATTTTGGAAATAAGTTGAAATATATTGGGTTAACATTTCACAATCTGTGACCTCAACACCATTAATATCTAAACTCCTAATTGTATTTTTTTGTTTATTGAAAGATGCAACTTTGTGAAAAAAGGCAGTATTTGCATCACCCTCATTCAACCATTGCACCTTAGCCCTTTGATGCCAGTAAATTTCCTCATTCCTATATATATTAAAAAGATCATTTTTGCTTTGGAAATACTGAGATAATTCGAAATCCTCAAGGTCTCTTTGATCTAATAATTCCTCAGTATCACATATTTGTTGTAACAATTGTTCTTTCTTAATCCTAGTATTGCCCTTGATGTTATTATTCCAACCTTTCAACTTTTTACGAAGGATAGTCAAAGATTCCTTCCAGCATAATGCTGAATTCCTAGCTTGGTGTCTAGGCCACCAAGAGGCTACTTTATCTATAAAATC
>CAXKVX010000712.1:0-219648 GCA_964058865.1 Eleocharis quinqueflora
ATAGAGCTGTTAAAAATTACATTGGTCCGGTTTAAAAGGTTGGACTTTTAAAACTGGACCCAAACATTATTATCCGCTATTAAAAATATTTTAACACCGAACCCATTGTTTCGGCCCAATTTTAAAGGATTCATTTACACCGGCCTCTGAATTGTCGTCGGCTTTTAAAGGACCCTTCAAAACCGGACTCAATGTTTCTGTCCGATTTTAAAGGGTTCATATATATTTTCAATTTTCAATTTTCAAACATTGCATGCTGCCCTTTTGTTACAGTTCGGTTTAAAAGACCTTTTAATAGCGAAGGTAAGTTAATGTTCGATTTTAAATCCAACTCAGATTTAAAAAGATCGATTTTAAAGACTCTTTATGTAGTAGTGATTCTTGCACTATTACAAACAATTTATTAAGGGTCCCAAAAGCAAGTTGAAGAAATAATTAAAAATCAAACAATTATAAAAGGAATTAAATAAAGAAGCTACACTAAAGGAAAGTCCATTAATTGTGAAGAAGAATAAGCACTGAAAAGTTTGTTCAATAATCTTTCCGCTTCGCAAAAAAAAAAAAATAAAATAAAATAAAAGAATAACGCTCTTAAATTTATTATTAGTTTCCACCAAAGTCTTAATAGAGTTGCATACCAATATTGCATCCGTGAAATTGCTATAAAATATAGGGATTGATTTGTATTCTAATTTTGTATCATGTCAGAGTATTCAAACTAATTTTTTATAAAAGAAAGTCAAACAGTTAAATACTTTCTAAAAATAAAAAATCAAACAAATAAAACAAATAAAAAATAAAAAGTTGGACTGCGGGTTATATGCCAATCACTTTTTTTAAGCATTTTCTTTCCTTTTTTACATGTAATTGATGTTGTTATTTTTTTTATTTACTCCACCTTTCGGAGTTCATATCTTTTAACTAATGACCTAATGAAGACTGGCTATAAAACTAAACATGTAAATAACATGCCAATGAATATATTTTTTATTTTTCAATAAACTTATATTTTATGTCTCTTTGTCAAATATAATTATGACAATTGATCTCATTATTTGCCATATATTATTTTGAAAAACATGATATAAAATTTTCAAAATTAAAGCAAATATATTAGAAAATGAACACATAAAATTGAGAGTTTTTTTTTATTAAGTACATAGATAGTCTAAAAATAAAAATCGACATGATCTTATCCTATACTATAATTGTGTAAAAAATATAATCTATGTATATAACTATATATTTCAAATAGAACTTTTAAATAGAGATTTACTCAAATAGAAACTTCTGACTAAAGATTACCAATAAAAATTTGTCACCAATTTAGGTGTTGAAATTGAATAGTTCGCAGAATGAACTAGGCTACATATATCATTTCAATTTTGCATCCAATTTGATAAAATCTCCATCTGACCATTCATTTTCGATCCAACGAATATGAACAATACCAAAATCTCTGTACATTTCATATTACATCCTCCTAAATAAAAGAAGATTTGACATTTGAGGACCCTCTAAGGCTTGAATCCTAATTCGGGGTAGCAATTTTATTTTTTATTTTATTTTTGGTGGCGCTATAATCTGCATCTTTAGATCTCAATCGGACGGTTCAGATAAACTGAATGTAGACAACACCTATTTACAACTTCGAGGGACCCAACGGTATGGTAGTAAGATAACTTTTTTAATTATGTATCAGACTTCTAAGTTTGATGTTAATAATATAATTTGTAATTTTCTGAAATTGTAAGTTATTTTTTATTTATTTATTAGATTCATTTATGTATGAAACTAAAAGATTAATACTAATTTGATTAGTTTTTAGTTTCCACCAATGTCTTATTAGATTTACACACCAATATTGCGTCTAAGAAAGTGCTATAAAATATATTAAAATTTTATCTCATATAAATAAAATTATTCATGTCTTTTGTTTTGCTTTTGCTTTTATAGTCTCCCAAGAAAGTGTGTGGTGGATGACCAATCATGTTAATTAAAACAAACGAACACAAAAGTTGTGAGAATGCTGGCACTTAACTTGTGATCTACAGTCTACTAAAAAAAAAAGAAAATTTTGTTTGTAGCATCCTAGAATTATGTGATATTTTTATTTTTAGCCACCTTATAATGAAAAGTGGGCCTTGTCACAATTTATAAAGATTCCCGGTTTTTTTTGTAAAATGTTAAACAAACTAGTGAAGAAGAATGAGATACATAAATAAATACCACGTGTCAATTTTTCTTGCTTGGCGAAACATCACAACCTTTTCATTTTTTAAAGCATATATTTTTTTTATTTGAAAAAGCCCTAGGCAAGTTCATTTAAAATAACATAGTTCAATACCATCAAAGGATGCTCTAAAAAAAATAAATAAATAAAAACAAAGGTTGCAAGCTCTCAGGCTGTCTTTAAAGCTTATTTTATTTGTTTTTCTCTTGATTTTATGTTTATCAAGAAAAAAAAGCCAATTTTAATAGAAAGAATCAACTAGCCATGATTTTTCTTAAAGGAAACAATAAAAAGAAAAAAATGGAAAGAAAATAGTAACATAATAATAAAAATTGATAAAAATGTAGAATACTGTTTGATAATTATATAGGCGGTACGATTGAATTTTCGAGTCTACATCTCCGTTGATTCAAATTTTGAGGAAATTTGACTTGTTACTTTGGATTTTTTTTTTTCTGTCATGTAAATTGACTTCTTCATAACTTGTAATTTTGTGTAATTTTCAATCTATGACTTTAGATTTAAAAGGTGTGATTCAGATTGAATTTATGAACTAAATTGTATGACAATTTGATACTGAATTTGATTGCTGCATACAAGATATTGTGCATGTTGGATATGCAGGAATAATATTGTGCGTGTTATAATTTTTCAAATCTTTTTTCACGGTTCATTGCTTGAATAAAGAAAAAATAAATGATTATTGAAAAATCATTCAAAAAATTATAATGAAAAATCTTTTTAGTTGCATTATTATTAATAAAAAATCAACTTGACTGCATAATTATTGATTCCAATAAATAATTATAATTGATTTGTGTTGAAATTTTTTGTTCATAAAAATTCACTCAAAATAAATGGACAGAAGTACGTAGAAATAGTTTATTAATTAATGGAAAGCCTATGGCAAAAAACCATTCAAAAAAAAGGTAAAATACTTGTAACCGAATCTGCTGCTCGTAAAATTCCCGCTTGTTTTGATCTGGATCGTTCAAAACTCATCTAACGGTCAAAGCATCTGCCTCCTTAATCAAATCACAACCGTCCATGACGATCGATCAATTTGTGGCGGTCGAATCGAGACAAGCAAGAAACAAGCATGAATTTTAAGAGTAGCAGATTCAGACCCAAAATACTTGTTGTGGTAACTCTTAAATCATTCACCTGCCGAAATTTACACGTGTATATGTATCGAGTGAAGTTATTTTCGCATTCATATTCATTTAAAATTTTATCCATAGTAATTCAAATTTACACTATCCATAGTAATTTCAAATTTACACCTTTCAAAATTTGTAATGAGTTTCTTTTAGAGCATTATAAATTTGAACGGTGCTATTGGAGTATTGGAGAAATATAAATTCAATCTAAAAATTTCGGAAGATAGTATTGTCTCTATTCAGTATATGTACCAAACCTGAAAATATGTGTGTTGGATACTTGGATTACTTTATTACAAGATTTTACTGTGTTATGAAGTTTTTTTGTTGGATCACTGAAGGTAATTTTATATTGAATACAAATCCATAATGTCTAAAAAAATTATTATAATCATTATATTTCGGTATTTCATTTATACGGTGATATATCAGAATAACTTATTTTACACTATTATATTATTTCAAAATGTGTTTGATAAAATCATATTGTAGGAATAAATTTTTATTCTAGTATTCCATCCAAAAATGACGTTGCAAACGGACCCTAAAGGTCTATTTAAAACTATTTAAAAATCATGATAACCAACTAAATTATTACTAAACTAAGAATAAAATTACTGATATGCTCTACATATAATTTGAAACTTGAATTTATTGGTTATTCAAGTAATAATTTGAAACTTCAAGAATAAGTATTTTACACAAATGGTGAAGAAATAATTTACATAACCACAAAATTTAACCTAGGTCTATTTAAATTATATAATATATTTAATGTTATTATTATTTGAAGTTTGATAATCACTGTCAATGCTACTGTCAACTTATATATATCATATATGGATGGGTACAGAGTTGAAGAGCATGACACGCCGTTAAATAACTAAATAAACACTCCATATCATACGGTATCTATTATTGGATACATACAATGTAGTTGAAATGAGAAGACAGCATTGACCCAAAAAAGATCCTAAATTAAAACTTAAAGACTTAGATTACACAAGCAAGAGTAAGGTTACAATCTTATGCGAATACCAAATCCTAAAAGGATATATATGCAAAACCAAAAAAATAAGAAACAAAGGAGAAAATAGTGCAAAACTTAAGGTACCATTTTAGGAACAAAAGATCAAACCCTTAGGAAGTAAACACTAAGCTCAGGTCCACTATTACTATCTGGATTCATCATATAAAATGCCTCTGAGTCTCTGGACCCCACCACTCTCTCAAACCTTGCTCTCATGTACATCACATCTCCATTCTTCTCTCCATTTCCTGGTATCACCCCTGCTCCCATTGATACCGGTTCCACTGCTTTCAGCACCTTCCAATCTTCCTCTGTAGCCTCCTTCCGCACGGCGTATCCACATTTTCTTCCGTTGCAATACGCTCTCCACACCGGTTCTTCGCTGAGTTTCGTGCCGGTATTGGTGTTGTATTTCTTCCTTTCACACTCCAGTGCAATGCGTACCAGTCCAGAAGCCATCTCCTTGACTAGAGAGCATGTCGGCGTAGCGAGCTCGATTATTAGTGCAGGACTGGCACGCGGGTTGGCTTGTATTGCAAATCGAACATACCCACGACGGTGACCAAAGAGTGTACCAGTCACACGGGTCCCAAGAGAAGACCAACCGGTACGGTGTCGACCAATGCCACCGGTTAGGGCAGCAGCCAAGGCGGATCGCCAACGCGACATTGTAGTGGTATCATTGGTGCCATTTTTCTTATGGGTTTGCCTGGATACTTCTTTGGTACAAGAGGTAGGGATGTCTTCGCAAGGGAGAGTTGAACTGGAGATATGGAAAGGGAAAATGTCAAGGTCTTCCAGGTCTCCATTAGTGGAGATATCATCACCAAGGCTGGATTTGCTGCCAAGTATCCACTTGAAATGGCGACGAGAGAAGGAGAAGGAGGCTTCGTGGGGGGTTCTTGCCATGATGGTTCTCATCTTTGCACAATTGCACTGAAGAGAGAAAGAGAGAGAGAGAGAGAGAGAATCTCTTGAGAAGTGGCGTGGTGTTAAGACGAGAGAAAGAGTGGAGACTAGTGGATTTATTGTACGCTTCTAGTTCCTTTGTGTCAGAGGTGCTGTTCTTTTTGTACTGTTGAGGAGAGAGAGAGAAGAGGGAGGTGAGCTGAGTAGCTGACCCACCAAATTTCTTTTAGGAGAGAAAGAGAATTGACATATAAAACATAGAGAGACAAAACAAAGATTGAGAACTTGAGATGGTGTGACTTGTGAGGGGGAAAAGAGAAATATGGGATCGATGGTTTTCTTTTTTCCATTAACGGAAATTTCGGGTGCTTCTTTGGAAATATCTAAATTACTATTTGCTACTATAGTGTAAGGGTGCGTTTGGATCATGTCATGGTTAGTGTAAAAATAGTGCTATCTAGATTAGTGGTTGAAATAGTGGTTACTTTTTGCTATCTAGGTTAGTGCAAAAATAGTGCTAATTTTGTGCTATATAGGTTAGTGAAAATGTTGTTTCGATTGCACATTTGGAGTAGTGATATTGAGTTAATAAATAATAAATTATTTTAGTTTTTTAACGATAATAATAATAATAATAATAAAATAATAAAATATTGATATCAATTTATAATATATAATAATACAATAATAATAAATGATAATAATAATAAAATAATGATAATTACAATAATAATAAAAAAATAATGATAATTACAATAATAATAATAAAATAATAATAATAATAAAATAATGACAATTAAAATAATCATAATAAAAATAAAATAATAATAATGACAATTATAATAATAATAAAATAATGATAATTACAATAATAATAATAATAATGACAATTATAATAATACTAATAAAATAATAATGACAATTAAAATAATAATAATAATAATAATTATAATAATACTAAAATAATGATAATTACAATAATAATAATAAAAATAATAATAATGACAATTATAATAATACTAATGACAATAATAATAATAATAATAAAATAATATTAATGACAATTATAATAATAATAAAATAAAGATAATTACAATAATAATAATAAAAATAATAATAATACTAATAAAATAATAATAATAATATAATGACAATTAAAATAATAATAATAATAATAAAATAATATTAATGACAATAATAATAATAATAAAATAATGATAATTACAATAATAAAAATAAAAATAATAATAATGACAATTATAATTATAATAATACTAATAAAATAATAATGACAATAATAATAATAAAATAATGACTATTAAAATCATAATAATAATAATTATTATTATAATAATAATAAAAAAATAATATTAATGACAATAATAATAATAATAATAAAATAATGATAATTACAATAATAAAAATAAAAATAATAATAATGACAATTATAATAATACTAATATAATAATACTAATAAAATAATAATGACAATAATAATAATAATAAAATAATGACTATTAAAATAATAATAATAATTATTATTATTATAATAATAATAATAAAATAATAATAATGACAATTATAATAATAATAAAATAATGATAATTACAATAATATTAAAAGAAATAATAATAATGATAATTATAATAATACTAATAAAATAACAATGACAATAATAATAATAATAAAATAATGACAATTTAAATAATAATAATAATATTATTAAATAATAATAATATCAAGATGATGATTATAATGTAATAAAATAATAATTTTGCTAACCATGACATGTGCTAATTTGCTAATCCTACCATTTTGTTGGATTAGCAAAATAGCACTAACCAACACTACTCACAACTTACTAAATCATGTTTGAATCACATTTTTGTGTGGATAGCAACCCTTATCCATGGTTAGTGCTATTTTTGGTGATCCAAACACGCCCTAAATTTCTTAAAAAAAGTCATAACAATTGGCACCGCCAATGGAAAAAGAGATTTATTATAATATAAATTCTTATATATTATCTACAATTTATGGTTTAATGATGAAAACGCTATTGTATAATAGAAAATTTTGCTGCCTATTCTTTATTTATGTTTTTTAGATAACTTTATTTATGGTTTAATGTGAATCTTGTTATATATATGAATGGCTGTGTATAAAAGTTGGTCGAAGAAGTGCCAAACAATGTTAGCACCAGCTGGTATACATTAACACACATCTTTATAAGGTTATTATTATTACTATTATTATTATTATAATGACAATAATTCAAGAGCTATACCGAAACACCAAATGACTATTGTTTAATATTTAGTTTTTTCAGGTGGATTTATGTTATAATCATGCAGGATTCTCGTCAGGGAGGGTAAAATTTATAAATTTTTTCTGAAGAGCAAAATTATGCAGATTTTGAAATATACATGATTATTTTAAAAAAAAATAAAAATTCGTATAAATACATAAGATTATTTTACAAATTTTTTTTTTCAGGAGAACACATGCCTCCCGGACTATGCTACATCCCCACTGCTCGTTTCGGGCTAAAATCCACTTAAACCAAGCGCCATCTTCGGCCACGAATGGCTTGCTCTTTTCTTTAGAGTTTGCTTCAGCACGTAAATTTTTGGAAAGGAAAGATTACATGAAAGAAAAATTGTTACTTGCATGCTTTGATAACGGAAGGAAGTAATTAAGAGTCTTGGAAGTTACATTTTTTTCATCAAACACATAAATTTTATTATCTCTCAAATTGAAGTGTAAGGATAAGTTCTCATCATCTGTCGTTGTGCATATGAGAAAATTCAAAATTTTGTGAGAGGTTTTTTTTTCTCATCTTAACAGTGACAGATGAGGAGAAATTCAACATGATCTAAAATCTTTTCTTCATTTCTTTTCTTTTCTTTCCTTCCCTTTCCTTTCTTTCTTCTTTTCTTTCTAGAGCAAATCCTTATACCAACTTTACATATTTTATATTTATATATAGTTATATTTATGCACTTTGCATAAGACTAAAAGTTTAATGATGAACAAAATAAAGAAACAAGTGACTGTTGTTCAGCCGTATTAGCTCAGGAATTTTAATCAGATATATTGTGGTTCTTTTTGGAGTTACTTTTGTAATGTTTATGCATCCAACAAAGTATGGAGTAACATATAATGTATATTTTTTAATGAGCAAGGCTAAAATAATATACATAGTACAACTCACTTCGTACTATGCGGCTATGTATTTGCTCATTAAATTAGTATTTAAGTTTCTCAATAAATTCTTCATATTAAAATACTGTAGAAAATCAAATTTCGTTATTTTTAGAACTTTCTTGCTATTTTTAAATATTTTTTAAAAATAGCTCAGAAAATGACACTTTTGTAGTATTAAATCTGATTGTTTGTAAAACATATTTAAAAAATAGCAAGAAATCTCTAAAAATCATGAATTTTGCTTTCCTCTAATATTTTGGTATGATGAATTTATAGAGCAACTTAAATCTCAATTTATTGAGCTATATATATGCATAGTACAAAAGATGATGTCCTATGCATATTATTTTAGTTCTGCTTTTTTTTAATAGTTGTATTAATAACTTTTGGATCTCTCTCTTTTTTAGAATGAACTTTTTATCTCACACGGCAATCATTTCCGTAGAAAAAAATACATAAATGTGGCCAGGAAATTAGCATCGTATAATCAGAGACCTTACGTGAAAAAAAATATTTTAAGGGATTAATAATTCCTTCCACCATTTCTTCTTAGAGGACAACTGCTCACTTTTTTATTTATAGATTAAAATTTTATATTTGTCTCCTAAAAATGCATTTATTATTATCCATTTCAATAATTTTATAATTTTTTTTATAAATTTGTATTGAAAATTGTTACACTTTTCCTTGACAATTTATATACTCTGAATGATTATTGACAAATAAAAATTGGCACGGCTATCCATAGTTACTCCCGGTTAAATCAGTAATTTGTTTAAATTTACACCAGCGGATAAATAAGAAAATAAAATATTTTGACTTCTATGCAATTCTAATCAGTTATTTAAAGCTTACCAACAGTGAATCTATTAATACTAAAAAAATTTATTAGACAAAGTATTACTGCTAAATTGCTAATTCCAGAACTTGTTATTAGTCAAGAAAGTCATGTGCTAATTACATCTAACAAGCGTGCATTAAAACATAAGCATGATTTAGGGAAAATTTCTATCAAAAGTAGCTGAAATATCAATTTATAAAAGCTAATCATTGCTTGTTTAGTCTAGATGTCACCTGTTTAGTCTCCAAATTTATAGGAACCTTCTAGTTTTTTTAGGGATAACCTTCTAGTTGCAAATCAGATCTTCTACTACGCAGCACAGACACCGTGCGTGCTGCGCGATAAAACTCAGTTTTTTATTTGCATCGAGATTCGTGCAAATTAAATTTTATAATATCAAATCTCCTGAATCAAATCTAAGCTGTCCGTAGCTTATAGCGCAGTAAATCATGAACGTCCGTTGATGCTGCGCGCCACAGAATCCGCCTCCTTCTAGTTGTAGAGCTAGGTCACTTGTTTACTCTACACAGTTCTACATTGCTTGGTTCATGCTCAAATCGCTTGTTACAGTAACTACATTAAATGAGATACTCTGAGTCTTAGCTCCTAGACCCACATAGACAAAAGATAATGCCTTCGTATATATAATTACCAGAACTGTAAGTGATCATAACTACACAAGTACACATGCAGCAATATCTAGTATCATTAATTCATACATGTCGAATTGTCGATCAATCATTCCTCGTGCATAACATCAATTAAGTGCATTAATCTTGACATGACTGTGTCAACTGTATATAGTGGATTGGATATCAACTGTACAGTGAGACTTAGGTCTACACTCTACATAAATCAAATGACAATTTTAAAAATATATTGAAGATTCAAACTTCCAATGAGAACTGTTTTGCATGAACAGAGTTATTTAATATTATTATGAAGTTCAATGAATAGTGAATACACAACTTGAAAAGTATGGTATCTATTCTACAAAATTAGTATTTAAAGTTTTATTGGTTTAAATATAAATATTTTTTAGACTATATAACACAAAACTTGCAGATAACTTTTCCGTGTCAGAAAAAAAGGAATGGAAGACATAGTAACTATTACTCTATTAGCATTTGTTTTAGCAGTTAGATCAAATAATGAGTTAAGGCATGGAAATAATAATATAATATGCACTCTGTTTTACTTTATTTTATAAGAAATCACCAGATTCAATGTTTATAATACCAAACATCCAACTGACCGTGACATGCATATGTATTTTTTTTTATTATTGTTTTTTTATGATAACAGGCATATGTAGATAAATTCTGTACGGACATGCATTCATGACTCATTGCATGGGAAACAGGTTAACAGGGGTAAGATAAAGAGAAAAAGAGGAGGAGGTACAGTACTGATATTTTGGTTTTTTTTTTTGATTGATGTACTGGTATTCTGGTACCAAAGCCTATGTTTATAGGAGACAAATACCACAGGTCTAGCCACCTTCTAGGTACCTCTCTGTTTCTGTTTTATCTGATCTGAAAGGCTGAAACAAAAAAACGGCTCATCCTCTTGATCCTTTGGTCACTAGGCTGGTCTATGTCTATCTCTCTCTATATTGTTAATTTCTTATGTTATCAATAATTTACCTAATCGTTTCTTTTACCAGAAAAATAGATATGTTCCTGTCTATAGAAAAAGAGAACCTGCATCTTGATTCTTGAATTAAGCGATGTTCAAAAGTTGATGCTTTCTTCCATCAAAAAAAAAGTTGATGCTTTCTGCTCCACTGTCACTGTGTCAGTGGAATTGGAATACCCAGAAATAAATTAAAATATCAATTGTAATTTGTACACACCAATTTCTCTTGAAACAGTTTATGGCATGCCGACTTGCATAAGGTAGTTTAGTTTTAGAAACCAATAAATAATTGACACTTTTTGTTTCCACAATTTTCTAAATTTTACTTGAAAGATCTGGTTTAGGTCTCTACTAAGAAAGCAAAGAGAGTACAAAAAACATTTTAGGCACTAAATGTATGTGACCTTGACATTGATATAATTGGTTATGTATCCGTTTGTACACTATTTGTTTATTATTCAATAAATAAATGTCGATTATTCTTCAAAAGCAAGTAGGTATGACTTAAAATTGGGACAGAGAAATGAGATGCAAATCATCCGTTTCACCAAATTTGATAGGTGCATTTAACAGTTTGGGATACAGTGTCCCCTGTTTTCTCCTCTACTTCCTCACTAACAGAATCTTATATTTTAGGATGCTAAGCATCTTTATTTTTGAAACTCTTTGAGTTTCTAAATAATTACCACATCAATTTAAAAAATTTTATTCTTTTTAGTTTCTAAACTCCTACATCCCTAAAACTGTAATTAGAGTTTCTTAATCGATACATTAACTAATTTTTAATCAATAATACTGTCAGATCAGAGTTTATAAACTCTGAACTAAAGTTTCTAAATAAGAAACTCTCTTACATCTCTGAAACTGAGTTACAAACTGCCACATCAGATTAGAAACTCAGAAAATTTCAGTGATGAAGATGCTCTAAGTTTTCAGTGAGAGTGAGGCAAACGGGGGGCATTATGTATTTTTCTTAACAATATAATTGGTATTTAAGTTTCTAAAGAGATTATTATTTGAGTTTTTAAACTGTAAATTTTTTATGAGTGTGTTCAAGGCTCCTTAAAATGGGACTATTTAGGCATATTGAAGTACTTCACTCATTTTTTGTCAAATTGATATTAGTATATCTGAAGTAGCATATTAAATCAGGGGCGGATCTACGTTGGAGCAAATCCAGGTAATGCCTGAATTTGATTTTCACAAAATACAAAATATAATTAGTTTGCGTCATTATTTTTAATGAAAATTAGACTTTAAATGTATTATTAATAAATTTGTGGTTGTCCTTAATCTCAACATCATTGCATGAGCTTAATTGTGCATGTGCTTGATTGAGCCTTGGATAAATCACTGTACTAATTCCAACCTACGCAGAATATTAGTATATCAATTATAAAATAGCGATTATATTTAATTATGTCGTATTATATTTAGTAACTAAATAATATTTTATTATATTATATAATCACTATTATTATTTTTAAAAATAACACATATTATTCTTACTTATTATATTATTTATTTTATTACTATTATTATTGTTGTTATTATGATAATAATAATAATTATTATTATTAACACAACTATTCAATTATTAAACTAGTAATTTTCAAATAACATTTTTTATCTTCCAAATAGTTAAAATTATCACTATTTTAGATTATTTTATTTTTACTATTCTAATTACATTCTTCGTCTTTATTTTTAAATTTGTCACACAGTTTTGATGTGCAAATTCATTTTTTATCCAGAATTTTCAGTTACAAAATAGAAAATACTATCTATTTCAAGAAACTACATCGAAAGTGACAAAAAATTCAAATAAAAAAATCACGAGTCTATATTAAAAAAACAGGAACACGCGCGGTTTATAAAATGTCTAGGGTTTCTACTTCTACATCTCATAATATTGTGTGCTGATCCCTTGAATTGAAACAGATCAAGTTCTCAATTTGACTACTTTCAACTATAAATAACTATTTTTCTAATTCAACACTTGGCGACACCGGTATGGTTTTTGTGGTACGCCAGTAATTGTCTATTTGATACCGTACACGTGCATTATAATTTGAAATATTTGGTAATTAAGTACCACAACAATGTAGGTCAATATCATCAGTGCATCCATGTGTTGTAATAATCCATAGCAAACAATTGAAAACCAACAACTGGACTTAGAATTTCCAACAGACCAATTGAAATTAATTTCTAAATAGTAATTTTAGAAATTTTAGAAATTAAGCAATTCATTTCTACATTGGTACAATCAAGCAAACAATTGAGAATTAAACACTTGACCAATAAGAATTAAATATTTGGCCAACTCATCTTCAAAAAAAGAATAATCATAATTGCTAAATAAGTAATTTTTTTTTCATAATTGCTTAATAACCAATAGCCATACAACCCAACAATTACAAAACAATTGACATATAAGCATAAGCAATTGCTAAGCAATTACCAATGTAGATGCTCTTAGATATTTTTCTCAAAATAAAAAACAATTGGACTTGATATTAGGTCACCAAACTGACACAATTTTAATTTAACTAGGATTGTATTATATGGACTAAAACAAGGGGCTACATGCACACACTGACGTGGCTTGTACCTGTGTTGACACGTGCCAGCTACATGGCATGCAATCTGTTTAATAATATTTTGGAAACCATGGGCTTGTGGTTGAAGAAGTCTGGTTAGGCATAAAATACCTAAATAAATAAATAATCACTTCTAATGTACCTTATTAAGGCTATATTAATTAAACCTATACACTTCACAGTTCCACTATCAATGATCTCATTGATTTGCTTTTGAAGAAGATACATTGAACAAAAAATGTGTCATTCTAGAAGCATATTTTTCTGTTCACAGCATGTACATGTACATACTTAACAACTAAAAATTTGTATATGCAATAAACAGTGCCTTAAATTAACTTGAACCACTCATATCTGATTTTTATAGAAGTTAGCAAGTTCTCATAAACGGATGATAATTAGTTGGATGTCCATTTCTAAATAAAATTCTTCACTGATATTAACGCAGGAAGAAAAATCTAAAATATGTGATGGGAACCAAATACCTAATTGTCTAGATAACACTATAATGGTTAACTTCAACAGCAAATCTCTGCAGAACTTGCGCGGTGATAGAAAATTTTCTTTGAGCAAAATTATAGTGTTTGCGTATCTGAATTCTTCGATATGCATCGAGATTCGTGGAGATTCGTGCGCATCAAATTTCAATACGCATCAGAAGATCCAGATGCGCAAGAACGATGCATGAGCAAGCACCATAACTTCACCCATTTTCTTTTCTTTATTTTTTTCTAGGGATTATGGGCTGTTGAAAATTAATGACATAATAAAGAACCTAAAAAAATAAAGAGTAATTTGAATTCATGCCACCTCAAAACGCCAAAATCATATTTTTGCCATCCCATAATGCACTCTTTAAAAATTACCACTCCATACACCTCTTATTCTGAAATTTGCCACAATTTTTAAATTAAAATTATTTTTGTTAATTAAAATAATTAAAATTAACAAATATGACCAAATTACCCTCAAACCCATCTGTTAATATTATGGACTCATTTATCAGTTTCTTCTTCCTTTAATCGATCCCCTTTTCAAACCCATTCGACGATCTCTTTTCATCCCCCAGTCGAGAGACATCGAGAAGAGTACGAGTATTTAATGATGATTCTTATGGTTTTGAGGAAATGGTGTATTGTTGCGCTAATACCTTATGGCATGTGTAATTAAGGCTTTTATACTTGTACATCAGGTAAGGAGGTACAAATCGGGAGCAGATTCAGGACTCAATCAAGTTCAGACACAATTACGTTCGGATGCTAATGTTGAGATCAAAGTCATGCACAAATCAATTAAAATTACATTTAAAGACCAATTTTCATTAAAAATACTAGCACTATAGTTTTAATTTTTTTTTTCATTTTCCTTTTCCTTTAGGGGGTTGAGGAGCCCCCATTTTTTATAAGTCAACAACTCAAAAGTCAAATTGACTGAATTAGCAAAACATGAAACAATCTAATATGATATATTTAAATGCTGAAGTCGAATCTAATTGAAATAGGTTTGACCAGTATGATTGTCGCCTGTAATTCTTGCTAAATTCATGCTTAATTGAGGTTTCGATGAAATGTCTATTGAACTATCAATTGTTGGGGGAGCCATAGTTTGGAGTTGGGGAAGGGGATGAAAAGGAGAACCATCAAATGGGTTTGAAAAGGGGATCGACTAAAGGAAGAAGAAGCTGACAAATGGGTCCCATAATATTAACAGATGGATTTGAGGGTAATTTGGTCATATTTGTTAATTTTAATTATTTTAAATTACAAAATAATTTTGATTTAGTAATTGTGGTAATTTTTTGAATAAGAGATGTTTAGAATGGTGTTTTATAAAGACTAGTGTAATGTGAGATGGCAAATATCTAATTTTAGTGTTTTGAAGTGATATAAATTTAAATTTCTCTAAAATATAATTGAGATTAGCTGAGACTTTAATTTGAAGAGAAGATAAACAGGTAAGGGCTGATGAAATTTAATTTAACTTAATGAATATAAAGAGCCTAATCAAATTTCAACAAAAATTGAATGAGACTTTAAATTTGAAAGAGAAGTAAAAAATAAAACGATGAGACTGAAAATTGAAAAGAAAAAAAAAGAAAAAATGAGATTAAAATTAGATGGGCTAGTGGCCCAACTCAAAGAACATATGAAAACAAATCATTAACGGGCCTAGGCGCCTGCCTACTTTTCTCGAAATCAACCATAATTTCTCTTTAAATAAAAATAGATTATATTACATTGCTTTTTGTTTTTTCTATTCGTATCGTATTCGACAAAATATGTATGAATAATTTCTTTTGTTAGATAATCAGATATGATATGAGTAATATTTATTTGCCGTTAATTAAATGAGCAAGAGTACATATAAAAACTATTTTGTATCAGTTACTCTATAAATAAAAAAAAATAGTCAAAAAATTAGATACGAGATGGAATTTGCATTTTAATTTGATTTTTCCATAAAATGATTTGAATTGAAATTGATTGTATATTTTTATTTTTATTTTTCTACTTATGTAAAGACACGTTTATATTAAATAAATAAGTTTTGATAGTTTATTCATAAAAATAAAAAATAATAAAGAGTTTTCTTTGACTCCTCCAAAATGTCGAGGCTCTTTGTTTCTAGTTATATAGCAGTCTATCCAACGAATATAATTAGCAATTACTAAATAAAAAAATATTCTCGCATTATATATACTTGCTGTGTTGTCAAACAATCCCTTGATCCTCCTCTTTTCCTTATTTATATTATTTTTTTTATTTTTATTAAACCTTATTTATATTATACAGTTTAGTATGTGTGTTCTTGCTGTTACAAATATGGCGCTGGTAGTAGCAGCACGTGATACAGTTTTAGAAAGTGTTTGCTATTACAAATGTTTCGGCGATCTCTCCGCATGCATTCATACTTAACGAGTTATTATGTATGTTATATGAATTTTTATGTATATTATTTTTTGTACTGACAACATAATTATGCATTTTAGACATGCATAATTATTCTTCCAAAGTATATAACAATTTGTCCAACATGCATAACGACAAGGTACTGATAAGGACCCAATTCCTTTACCGCGCGGTACCGACGGACTGTTCAGATTTACTGCGCTGTCAGCTACGAACGGCCCAGATTTGATTCAGGAGGTCTGATATTATAAAATTTAGCTAGCCCAGATTAGATACGGATCCGAAGGTTAGAACCAAGTTATCAGTGCATCTTTTTAGATTAAATGAATTTAGATTAGTAATATGTATCGCTTTAAAATTTGTTCCTGGGAACTGCCAGTATAATGCATTGTTTTGTATGAGAAAAGAAATCAATAAAAAATGGTCATCAAACTTATTTTTTAAAGTTAAAATGATAAAATAAAACCTCATGTTAGACTTCTTTTTTTGTAATTAAGATTTCACATTATTTTTCTTTCAATAAATTACAACATAAAGTCAAGTCATCAAATATTGAACTATTTTTATTTTATTTGTGTTGTTATTTTTATTTATAAACAATCGAAATTAAAACCCGCATAACCCGTATAACTCGTAAAATTCGTACATAAAAAATTAGATGTGTTGGGTTGAGTTACGAGTGAGTTAACTAAATAATTTTTTTAACTCGATTATATCGGATTGGGTTGAAATTTTGATAAAAAAATCATTAACCCGCCCGTTGTACACCCCTATTACTACTTATTGCGGAAACGAAATCTTCTGCTGCACTTTTTTGTGTAGCAAAAAACTGCATATCTATCTCGGTCGTCGAATCAGTATTTAACGGCCAGATTTAATATAATAAAATATGAATCATAACAGTCCTATGCACAAAAAATGCAGCAGAAAATACGAATCATTGTTAGTAAATCAATACCGAATCCAAACAAGATTGAAGATCCAGCCCAAATTATTTCAATACTTTAAGCCCATCTCATGAAATATTGTGGCCCAAAAATTGTTGCCGTGTAAATTTCAGGTAGTGATACAAATACAATTTGATAGGACCTTAGAGTAATATGTAAAATTAAAAAAAAAATCGTGCATTTTTGTGAAACAGATTACTTGGAAATTAGGTTACAAGATATGACAATAAATCAAACATCAAGTTCCCAAGTAAAAAAAAGTTATTCCAGTTACAACTGGTAGTTCCTTTCCTTCCAACAAGCTCCAATAATTCAGTCCACCTTTATTCCTGGAATATCTTAATCACATTCCAAGCATTCTCACTAATTGAACTCCACTATAAATACAGCACAATGGTTGCACTGCAATGCTCATTACAAGCAAACTAGTTTCCAAAACAACATCTCTTCAAGTTTTAGGTGTGACAAAAAGATAAATAGTAAATAATGGCATCAATGAAGGCAGCAAAACCCACTGGTATCCCAAGCCAGCTCAGTTCTAAGCCTGGTGAAGGTGCACCAAGGGCCCCATTGTCATCAAAACCGGCCCCTAAAAAGGCCGAACAGAAGCCCCGTGAACTCAAGAAGAAGGTATATTTCCATATATGCCTTTTTTTTTTCCAGAGTTACCCTTTTAAGTTTCTGTTATGAACTTATGATTCAGAGCCTATGAATAATTGCTTTCTTCATTTGGTATGAATAGCACATGTATTGTTATTTTTGTGAAATAGTATGTATGCATGGATCCGTATTCGCTGCCATTATTTCCCTGCCATACTTCGCTGCCATTAAATCTGATCCGCTGCCTTCAATTTGGACGGCTGTGATTTGATTCAGAGGAGTCCCATTATTTGTGGGGTCCACTTGTCAGTGAGACAATGGTAAATCCCTGCCATCACAATAATGGCAACGGATATGAATTCATGTATGCATTGACTTAATGTTTCCACATGGGCCCTTGTCTATACAGCTCTTGCAGCTATAGCCTATATGTCCTAATCTGCCACTTCTAGATAGGAAAATAATACACAGCTAATTAATTGATTAGCTCTTATTCTGTGAAATTTGGCAACAAATAAAAATAATTAAGTTTAGCTTGATGATTTGAATATTTCTGGTAATTATTTAATTATTTAAGTTTTGATTCAATTTTGAGCTAATCGTTGTCATTATGTGTTAACAGACTCTCAGGGCTGCAAAACCAC
This sequence comes from Eleocharis quinqueflora, assembly GCA_964058865.1. Classification (NCBI taxonomy): domain Eukaryota; kingdom Viridiplantae; phylum Streptophyta; class Magnoliopsida; order Poales; family Cyperaceae; genus Eleocharis; species Eleocharis quinqueflora. Next base: position 18,722 of record CAXKVX010000712.1, read on the forward strand.
CATCCAAGAACTAATGGTTGCTTAGAAGAGAAGCACATCTATGATAATTTTCAGTTTGGCTTGTCATGTTTAACTTTCTTTTCACTTCTGTAGTTTGTGTGAAACCTTGCTTGATGCCACTGGTGTGAATTGTGGTATATACAAACTGTTATCTTTATGGATATGAAATAAATTAGTATTTTCATTATGAGATAATTAATGGATCAGATTTACTCTTTAAATATATGAGACTTCAGTAAGCTAAAATTCTGAAATTCCTAGAATCTCAATTTCAAAAAAGTTGTCTAATCAATACGCTCATTCTCACTTTCTCAGATCTAAATATTATGCACTGAGATTAAAAAAACATTCCTTAGTCTAAATTGTCAGTAAAGTTAGATTTCAATATATAGCTCATCTCTACAAAATAGAAAGTCCTCTTTATCTTTGTTCTCGACTCTGTCCTCATTGTATTGTTTAGATCCTTATTGAATTAAATCTATTTAGTTTATTAACAATTATAATTAATTCTCTTATTTTTTTCTGCATGTCTTCGGTCCAAAGTTTGATTAAAATATGTATATGCCTTATAACGCAAGTAACATTGCATTTTATCAGATCACTTGTTTACGGCATTAATTACTACTATATTAAATATATAAATATAACACTTAATATAATTAAATATTATAATTTAGACATATATTCCAACATAATTTACAACAACGTAAAAAAATTAATTAACATGAACAACTAATGAAACTAAAAAAGACAAATGGATCAAAATGATAAACATTAAAAGAACTTGCATGCCATAAATAATAGACATGACAACAATATCCAAACCAGTTGATTAAACTGGAGCTGAACATCAAGAAAAGGAAAATTAATTTATCATATGCATACATAATCAACCCCCTAAGTTTGCACGTCGAGCACGACCAGCTCCAATTTGTACCAGAAAGCTTGCTTCCGCAGCTGGTTCAGCAAAAGCATACCAGTACCAGACTACCAGTTGCTTCAGAAGGAAATTCCTTTCAAAATGGACTTATTCGACGGGCCAATTGTAATTGCCACTCTGAAACTAGGCGCCTAGGTGTAGGTCCCACAAAATTGGTTCCAAGAGATTTATTTATTGTAGCAACCACGTCTTCCACCAATTCATCTCTTCCCCCTCTCAGTGGGTCCTAATATAAGAGATGCTTTTCTCAGATAAAACTTGTTTTAGATAATAAAAAAAGGTTGGAAAGACAAGTGCTGATTGAGATATGGCTAATCGCAACTTCCATTATAAAATATAAATTCAATTGACACCCTTAAATATCTCAATTTTGCAATTCAAACTTCAACATTTGCACTTCTACAACAGATTTAACATATTGCATAATCGTAGACATATTGCATAACTGTTACACTTCTTTTGTCCATGCCAAAATCAAGCGACCAAGGTTGCGTACTTCAGATAGCAAATTCATAAGTTAAGGTTAGTCAAGTGGCCCGAATAAGTTAGGTTGCAGTTGCAATTATGGGAAACTTGGATCTCATTTTCATGTATAGCAAAAAAAGAGTGGATGCAATTTGCTAAAAGAAAGAAAGAAAGCTAGCTGACATTTTATTTAGATGTTAAAATGATGCAGTACCTGGAGAAACAAATCTGTGTGTGTTTTTCCTTCATATAGGACTATCCTGACTTGAACACCAGCATCTTCTAGTGCCTTTGCAAAATTTTCACTGCATGAAGAAATGAAAGTTGAAGGCCCATTGAAATAGCATCTTGGTGTTTATGGGGAAAATGTATAGCACAAAAACAATGCAGGGTCTAATGGTCTACAAATACATTTCCTATGTTTTCAGGAGATCTGATGTTTTGGAAACTCGCAGGATTCAATTTTCTATATTAAATTTCAATTAACCTGGCTAATGATGGTATCGAATAATCTTCAGTTCCATGAAAAAGTATAATTGGAGGCAATAGGGATACAGCTTTAGGACTTGACTCCTTCACTAGTATTTCTGGCGAAAAGCGGCGTAACCCTAGCTCTCCTTCCATTATGCTAAAAGAACACAAATATACAAATTAGACACGAAGTCAAGACTGATTACTCATTATGGATATTATTAATTTGTCACTAGAACTTAATGTGAGGATTACCTTAGAAAAATCCTCCTGTAAAGACCGCGCCTGTTAAAATGATCGACCAACTCCGGCAAATTATACCTATAAATTTACGAAAGGCTCACTACTAGCTAAAGTAAACATTTCAAGAGGAAACCAAAACTTTACAAAAGATATATGCATATATCAAATTTTAATCAGGTACCCGCCAGATAGACCAAAGTATGCTTTTATTTGTGAGACACTCCAAGAAACCCTCTCTCCATTGGCTTCCTTAACTGCTTGATCTATCAATGCACAGGCAGAAATGTGAGCCCCAGCTGACTGCCCCATTAGATATATCCTTAACACAATGACAAAATGGTAAATATTTGTATCATAGATGAATAAAAGCAAAGAAGGTAAAGTCTTGTGATCTGTGAAAAACGTCAAAAGCTTTCAGCATTTAAAAGGGTACTAGAATTTATTTTTAGTTTTCAAATGAAACCTTAATAAAGCTGTGGGCTGCATGAACATAATAACCTTATTATATGTTGTGTATCATGCGGAAACCCTTCCAGGTCTTGTTGGAAGGCCAAATTGATAGAAATTTCCCAAGTAAAGTTGTCAGTAAATCTTGTCTGAACAAGTTTAGTCCATGCAAATAGGTGATTTAAATTTAGTACCTTAGAGCAATTTACTCCGTTACTTGACTAAAGATGGGTTTAGTTTCATGTAGAAAAGTTGTCTCCGTTGACTCCTAAGAGTTGACTCTTAGTTGCAAAATAGTAAATTAACTTTTGAAGCAAAATAAATGCATGGCACCTCGAAATACAAAGGATAAATTGTGACTTACTGCTTAGGGTCACCTCCATAAATAGCAATATTGTTACACACAAAAGAGATCCCTTCGGAAGCATCTTTCACCATATCACCTATTGTCCCTTGTGGAAAGTTCCTACAATACAGAATACCCCAAAAATATCTCATTTTTTTCACATTTATATCTAATCATATTTGCAAATATTTTAATCATCTGTTCATTACCGGTAATCGATGCAAGCAACTATAACTCCTCTTTCGGCCAACCTTTTCCCAAGAAGAGATCCCCATGCCTTATAACTACAAAAGTTTTAAATACAAGGACGGTTAAGAACTGCCTTTTTCATTTCCTGGATTTGGTATTTACAAATGAAAATAACTGCTTTTAAGCTCCTGGAATGGTATTTTTGATTAAAAAAACGTTGACTTACCCAATAATCCAAGCACCACCAGTTACAAATGCCACAACTGGATTGGACCCATTACAGTCTTTTGGAAGATACAAATCCAACCTAAAAGATGAACACTAACAATTAAGAAGATAACAATTTCTTAAGAAGAAAAACAAAACAGAAGGTAAAATAGATATACCATATTCACATTATCATGTAGTTGATTCTTAGAGAGGAAGTAATGTACCGGTTTCTTGGTTGTGGGCCATATACTACGCTTCTACGCACCTGACTCGAGAAAAAATAGTAATATCCAACTGAAAGAGGATAATATATATACTTTGGTGAGAACTCTATTCTAGTATCTGTCATGAAAATGTCAATAGAATTACTATGAGAAAAAAATGACCTTGCAGAAAACCAGGCATAAGCAAGACAGCATAGATGCCAAGAGCAAGAAGCTGTGATATCCATCTGTAACCTAAACTGAGTATAACAAATTTGCAAGGTTAGTGTCTGATATTATAAGTATCCATTCATTGTTTAATATTTACGACGGTTCATGTTTAGCAACTTTACATTCAGTACACAATAATGTCACAATTGCTCAAGTGATCGTTTTTTTTCCCAGCCTGACAACAGGCTTGTGCCGATTGTACAATGTTATGTGTCAATATGGTCCTCAATTTATTATTTTTATCTATTGAAATACTGAACATATGGCTTTCCAATTCACGGGCCCACTCTCTGACAAGTACTGGGCGCGCAACTTGATGAAAATGATACATGCAGAGGTGGATTGACAAAATCTTTCTGAAAAGGGAAGCCTTGTTTTACAAAACAACACACGTCCCACCAGACACCAATTGCATAGCAACATGAGTCAGCACTCAACATTGTGTTTTCATGTTGTATTAAAAGATAAGAACAAAAAAAGTAAATCATATTTCCTTTATTGGCCAGCAGTAATTATCTGTGCTTCATGGCAATAGCAATTGGTAAAAATTGCAGTCAGTTACTGGTCAAAGTTTGACGCGTTGACTACACCTCTTATATATAAATCGACAAATCGTACCAGGAAAAGTTTCCACGTCAGCTCCAGAGTCCAGATAAAAGGAGAAAAGGCATACCAAATTTGAAAGGAATTCTTTCCGAGAGAGTAAAGTAAAGTACAATTGCAGTTTCATCCCTATATGATTTCGAATTACAAAATTCTCGTGTTCTTGTAGTCTCTCCACGATGTACACAACTCAATCCAGTTTAAAACAGCTGTATGCGGTGCGTTTTTAAGCGAAACGATAACTAACTCCAAAATTAGCGAAGCACACATACAATAATAAATGCGAAGCATTCGAAAAATTATACTCGGGTAAAAAAATTGAAGCTAAATTTCGCACATTCGCCTAAATTATCCTCAACATTTATTTATAATTAAATTGATATACTGGTGGTTTACTGTTTTAGCAAGCTTAATAGATCCATGCATTGATATCAAGAGAAATTTGAACTCCTCTACGGCTAAAAGCCTAGAACTATCGCAGCGTATTGCAATTTGTAAAATGGAAGGGACGAAAGAACAAGAGAAATTGGCATGAATTCAAAATTACCCGAGATATTGTAGAAGTGTAAATGTTAATCGAGTGATTAGATAAGTCTCAGCAGCTGCGTGCTCCATGTCTCGTCGAAATGAAGGAGCTTTTCCTTCTTCACCTCCTCCTGCGTCGACCTCCGCCGCATCGCCGGAGGCTCTCCGTCGGCGACTACCAGAGGGGCTCCGGTGGAGATCTGGATACGATCCCTCCAAATTTACGTCGATTGTGTTATATGCTGCCTCAATTACCATCCCTATTCCCTCTGTTATATATATCCCTGGTGAGAGACTGAGAGGGGAGAAGGGGGAAGAGAGAAAGACACAAAATTGTTTTCTTGTTTGTGGAGGGAATTCGGAAGAAGGTGGGAGAGAAGGCGAGAAGGGAAGAGGTTAAAAGGTGCGGAGGTTATTTAAAAAGAGCGAATCATTGATTGGCACGTGGCGTTGTAAATTCTTTATATGGAAGGTGACAAAAATAATAAAGCAGCAAGTATAACTGACACCGAGATTAAGGCATTATTAAGGGGTTAATCATAAAATATTATCATTTATCCTCTCCACTATCTGTATCGTTGCGTAACTTTTTGTTAATAGTTTAAACAAATGTTTTGTTGAGAAACAAAGCAAAAAAAAATCTAGTACAAATTTTGCAAGCATCTCTTTTTCACACACTTGTTAGATGTAAAATATTTCAGGTGTTAATTGTATGAAAATGGGCATATTTTCTGGGGTTGTTGAGCGGCGGCCAGGCGGGAGCTTCTGAGCTGCGGATATGTCATAAGTCCTCGGTCTTCAGTTCGGCTTCTGTAAAATCTTTGTCAGACTCGGTTCTGATTCGATCTTTAGTAAGATTTTGAAAGGACTGGATCTTATAAGGGTCGAATCTTAGAATGACCAGATTCGTTTCAAAAAAATAGGCCCCTATTTTGTACGGCCCTTTCAAGCTCCAACCCCGTCCGACCCTCTGCAACTCTTACACACGCACGATAGCCCCTCAGATCCTTATCAACCATTTCACAATTAATAAAAAATTAAAAAAGAGACCAAAGCTCTTATTACCCGGCTCTGATTCGGCCCTCTGCCTTAGAGAGGCGGAACATATTTCCTTAGAACAAAATCCTTATACCCGATCCCTATTAAGTCTTCTTTAGACCCGACTCTTACCCAGCTCTTTCGTAGGTCCTCTAGACCCGGCCCTTGTAAAGTCCGGTCCGGTCTTTTAGACTTTCACTATGAGCTGTTTGTTGTGTAAGTACGGGAAAATTTTAATAGAAAGTCAAAGAATAAATATTTTATCTGAAAATTTCGCAGAGAGTCAAGAACGCAAATATTACTTGCGTTACTAAACTTTTTTCATTTTTTTTCAACGTGCATTTCTCTTAAGATTGTAATACAAAATTTACACTTTAATGACGAAAATAATACTTGCGCCACTAAAAATGTTTAGGAACGTAATTATTAGTTGTGTTTTTGGTCATCTGTGATATTTTAAAAAAAGATAATTTTATTTGTTAAAAAAATTATTTCACTGACCCTTTATGTAAAGTTTCCGTACATATGATGTGTGCAATTGAACCCTCTCCAGTGCACCAAGCTAATGGAAACACCTCTCCCTTATAAGGATTCCGGTTGGTGAATTTAGAAAAACATTAAAACTAGGTAAAAAGTAGTACACGCCTTCAAAACTTTTTTGTGACTATGAAAATTTCAAATTTAAACATAACGACAAAACAACTTTAATTGACACCGATTTATCAAATTTCGATTAAATGTACATGTAATAACTTTTTTAGCTTCAAATTAACCATGACTATGACTTACGTAGTTATGATTATAAAAACAATTGTCAAATCCATTGATAGTGGAGTTAAATATAGACGTTGTAAAAGAAATAATAAAATTTTGATTTGAGTCTATGTTTAAAAAATAAATTGCCAGTTTATGTATAATATAGCTAAATAAGTAAATAGTAAATAATTAAATAAGCATAAGATTTAGTCATTTTATCAAGTACTCGTTAACATTAATGTTTCGATGTATTCTTTCTCAATATAACTCCAAATTTAGTAGATTTTATTTATTTTTGTATTTGATAAAGATCGTTAATATTCTATGTTTGGCTAGACCATCATTTCAGGTGTCGTGCTATGATGTGTTTTTTGTTTCAATTAGTGCAACCGTGCAACACATAATTCTTGTAAAGAATGTGAAATTCAAATCGGAGCAGATTCAGGATTTTCGTCAGGGAGATGCAAGATCTATTATTTTTTTTCAGGGAGGAACAAAATAATGCACATTTTTAAATATACTTGATTATTTTGCAAAAAAATTAACAAATCGTACAAATACATAAGCTTATTTTGCAAAAAAAAAAAAATTCAGAATGGGACGACTGCCCCCCCTGGCCTCATGTAGCTCCGCCCCTGAATTCAAACGTTACTTTTTTTACATTTTGAAAGTTTCAAACTTCAAATTTTAAAAATGTGTAAGCCTTAGAATTTCAAAAACAATAAGGAATATTTAAAATAATTGAAAAAGTTGTTCAACTAATTGTGAAAAATACATTAAAATATATATCCTTAAACAAACCAAAATAATTATAAAATTATACTAAATTGAACTAAAAATAATTATTCAGAATATGTCTACACGTTTCACCCTTATTCACGTGTTACACGTGCAATTGACACTCGATAAAGTCTAGTCTTACATGCATTCTAGTAAATACACTCAGACATCATTAACAACATTTATTGAATTTATGTAATGTAATGGTTTCTCTGTTTTCTTTCAAATGGAGAAGATGAAACAAGAATCCTCGATAGGAATTTTTGCATAAAGAGCCAAAAAACAACATTTTTTACAAATAGAGCCAACTGTCCTCCTAAAAATATCACAGAGAATCAAAGATGCAAAAATATTGAGCTCCTAAAATGTAAAATTTGTACTGAAATTTTAAGAAAAATGCACGAAAGTTGGAACAAAAATTGCAAAAAATTAGAAGCGTAAGAAATACTTGCGCTTTTAATCTTCCGTAAAAATTTTAAGGTAACTTTGATCTTATATATTGAAAAAATTTGTTTAGTAACCCTCAACTAGTATCTAACACGCATATGTTTATGCCATGCGTGTAGTGCTAAGATTATTATTATCTTTTGCAGTTAATAACTTTCAAGTAAGTATATTTATTTTATTGTAGCAGGCTAGCTGCTTGAATTAATATTTTAATATTTTTCACAGCAGTATATTTATTTATTTATTTAGTCTATGCACTCGAGATCATCGTCAAATGGGTGGAGATTTTTTGATTGCATTTGGAATTTCATTAAATTTAGGAGTAAATCACACGCAAATCGTTTTTAACGTATTGTTATATTTCTATTTTATCGATCGGTAAAATTTTAGAAATATTTATTTATTACCGTATCACTTTGTTGTGAAATTTAAAAAAAGAACTTAAAAGGAAAAAATAATACGTAAATAAAGTGAATTTCACAATATTATTTTGACGTAAAGAATGTGAAATTCAAACTTAAAAAACTGAAGGAAAAAATAATGAATGATGATGCAATCGATGGGAGGTTTCGTCAATTTGAAGTTAATTAATTGAATCAGAACTGTTTTGTAGCAGCGCTCTTCTAAACTTCATCCTTGCTCTTTAAAGCAATTTGAATTTCAAGAAACAAATCTTTCATTCTCAATTCATTGTTTGATTACATGAGTTTACTCTTTTATATCCTCTATCGGATTACATCTAGATACAGTTCAGTTCATTTAATCTATTCCTAACAGAATCTGAAAGTTAGTTACTAAACGTCTCTAGTCTTGAGCTCGCTGGAGTTGTACAGTTCGTTGTTTGCTGATACTTCTACACTCTTAAATTCAGTAGAAATGAATGATCTATATTAATTGCAATCCATATCAGAATTTACCAAAAATAATCGCACCCTTAAAATCCATACACTTAAGGCATCCTCAATTAATTATGAATTTCAGATTGGGTAAAACCGGAGATTATCGGGCTGGTGCCAACTGCCAAGTACTAGGCGACGAATGGAAATTTGCACTTTGTACAGCGTTATTGGTTTAGAATATTGGAATCTTTTAATAAATATATATATATATATATATATATATATATATATATATATATATATATATATATAGAGGAGAGATCCGTAGCCGCTCGCAACCGCTCCATCATATCAAGTGTAAATCGTCGATCCGGACCGTTGAAAACATTCTCCATACTAATGTAGACTTGGAGACCAAATTTTATATTTTTTGAAATTTTTTTACTATTTTATCGAAATGGTTGAAAATTAGATGTTTGTAAATCGTTAGATAAATAAATTTTCAATCCATCCGATAAAATAGTAAAAGAATTCAAAAAAATGTAAAATTTGGTTTCCAAGTCTATATTAATATGGAGAATATTTTCAACGGTCCGGATCGGTCATTTACATTTGCTACCATGAAGCGGTTGCGAGCGGTTGAAAGTTTGGCGATTACGGATCCCTCCTCATATATATATCTCTGCTATATTACTAAGCAGCTAAAAAGTCTGATCCTGCAACGGTTGAGATTTCTTTTCAGATTTTCGGAATGAAAATGAACCGTCTGATCAATCTGCTCAACAAATTTACGATACTACATTCCTCTCTTCGGTGTAGAAGCTTATAATTTCACCGCTTCGCGTTTTGTTACGCGTTTGTTACACGGAACAACATAGTCTCTGCTACTGTTGATCCCTCTTCTTCGCAAAACCTCCGTCCGACCAAAAATAATTTCCACCGCTTTCGTCTCTTTCCACACCACCTGTCTAACCTAGATCTGATCAAAGATCTCTCCGCCTCCGTTATGTTCCTCCCTCTCTCCCTCTCTCTCCGCAAACAAAGGAGACCCAAAATCGCCTATCAAAGCCCTCCTCCGTCTGCAAACCCTAACAGCTAGATCTTAGGCGACGATTGATGAGAAAGAGAAAAAAAGGCAGATTGTCAGAACATGTTTCTGTTTCCTCAAGTTGAAGGCGCCTCCAGGTAACACCTTTCCCCTCTCTCTCTCTGTATGGGAGGTCGTTTATAATACTGAAGGAACAAGAGAGGAAGACTAGGCTTCGAGGATTGGATGCGCAAAAGGCGAACATCGCCGCCGGTCGTGCGGTGGCACGCATCCTCAAAACCTCTCTCGGCCCCAAGGGAATGGACAAGATGCTCCAGTCCCCCGACGGTGAAGTCATCATCAGTACGATCCCTCTCTCTTTCTCTTTTCTCTTTTCTCTTTTCTTCGTGTTTGTTGTTTCAAATCATTTTGCTTGATCATCATTTTACTCGCTGTTTGGTTAAATCTTGCATTTTCGAGTTGCTGCCCAATCCACTTCACCATCTCAACCCGGCAGTTCTTTCCCGCATCCAACAAGCAAGCAGGTTTCAGCAACTTGAGCAAAAAGCCACAAGAAACTGACCCATTATTGCCCGGCAACAGCCAGACAATCGTCTCCAAAATCTTGCATTTTTAAAGTATACTCTCTGAACATATGAATCTGGATTTTCTTTTTCTGTAATCAAGTTATTATAATTCAAAATCTAAGTTCCCAAACTTTCCCGAAATGAATTGTATTTCAAAATTTTGATTGCAGGTCAACAGGAAAATACTAAAAGCCGATAAAGAAAAACGAACTAACAGGGATTTGATTGATAATTAGTGTTGGTTTAGTTTTGGTAGAAGATACCTGAACCCTACTTTGAACACACAGTAATCATGAATGCTGGAGGAAAAACGAGAGGTTAAGACTATAGAGTATATCAGAAGAATATATGCTCCAGCTTTGTATATTGCAGAAATATTATGAATTGGACATGTGAAATGTAAGGGGCATTAAGAAAGGTCATGTGATCGTGCTAATATAGCCCATCCATTCTTTAATCCTTAATCTGAATGCTGGTAGGTATAAGATTTATGATACATCATACATAGCATGACATGCCATTACAAATGAACATCAATACATAATTTTTTATTTTGCAAAAGATGCCACTTTTCACCTTGAGGTGCTTCTGTTCATAATGAGAAAAAGGAGTCCTTTTTTACAGCTTCTTTTTGGTTTTTTGGGGTGGGGTGGGGCAGTTTTGGGCAACCAAGTGCTCATTTTATATGCTGCTGATTACGGTTAGTGGTATTTTGTGCCAGAGTATGTTTCATGAGAGTGATGAATATATGTTTCATAAAGGTTTGGAGGTCATTCTGGAAGGGAGTGTCAGATTTACATGTTTGATTAATGGTACTAATCTTTAAGCATCCCTTTAGCGGGTTCAGTGATGGGGCCAGATGGTTTTAAGTTGTTTATTGGAATGGTGCAAGTAAGTTGCTTTTTTGAAATTTAAATTTCGATTTTTGGTATTTCTCTCAGAAAATATTTCCTTCATTATTTGCCATGAAATCTGTCATTTTGAATGAATTCAAATTTGGTAACTATTTTCTGAATAGATGCATCTTTCCATTTTTGTCCTGATTGTAATATTTGATTGCATTGCAATATTTGTAACATTTATTTGAATGATTTAAGCTGTATTCAATAGTAGATTTGGCAACTAAATGTGTTATTTTTGTCCTTATTGTATTTCTATATTTAAATATCATTTAAGGAAATTATCTAAAATGATTCATAGAAGATATTACTCAATTGATAATAGGAAGGTTTGTTGATTGAGTGATATCAATTCTCTGTGAAACTAAATATATTTCTTAGATACTTCCCTTTCAAGAAACATCTCCAAATTTATAATATAGCTGTTGGTTTATAAAATGCACTATTCTTGATTTCATTACAGTCACTTGCCATTTCATATAGGAAAAAAAAAGAAACTATGGCAACTGAAATGTGTGATATTGACAACCAACAGACAAAAAATCAAATTGTTTTGATTACTACAAAGGATCTTTAGGGGAATAAAGAAAAGAAAGTGACAGTACGGGAGACAGAGGTACAAACTTCTAATTTATCGACATACTTTCTTTCTTGTTGTCAGTCTAATGGCTCAATTTCATGAATCTGACAAAAACTTGAAGGTGATGAGGAAAAGGAAGTCACAGTAGACAACGAGTTATCGATTGAAGGACTAGAGCTAACCATTTCATTACTTTGCCCTCAAGTATTCTAGAGCAGTTGCAGGGTAAAGATATAGTTTCCTGCAATATTGGTGGAACCAACATGGTACCTGTTTGTCTGAGTTATGCCACTAGAATCACTATTCAAGATCTTAAAGAGTTTTCTGACTTCAACAATATTACGGTATCATCACTCAAAGCAAAACATTGTAAATAATTGCAGCCTTCTTAAATTCTAACTGGTTTAGTAAAACATTTGCAGTGTGGTCTTTATGAGGTCGTAGTTACAATTAGCAGAGTTTATTACGACACACAGATATGTTTGTGGTATATGGGTTGCGGATGGTGCAAGACAGGTCTTCTGGCAGCACCGAACAAACAATATTGGTGTCGCAAGTGTGAAAAATTATATGTTGAAGGTTGTCACAGGTACGTTACTTTGTGTAGTTGTTACATTTATTTAGATTCCAGTAAAGTATTAATGGATGATATTCTAATTTGTGGGTTTAAATGCATTTCTTATTTAGGTATGTATTCAAGATAGAGATTGTGGACCATACAGGTTGTCATGATGTCACAATTTTTGATGATGTTGGTGAGATATTGTTGGGATGCAAAGCAAATTTCCTTGCAGAGTCTTATACGAAAGTAGGTGCTTTTCACTATCAGCTATGTGTCATATGTATCAAATGCATTTCTCTTAATCAAAGTAATTTAATCATTGTTTTCATTTGCAAGAATATACAAATGGCATCTTTTCCGTGATTAAATCCTATATTTTTTTATGAATTTTTTATGATACAATCTAGGAAAATTCTCATCTCGCTATACTGGAGCGATTACGGTCAATTACATACAGCAGACACAATCTATTTGTTGTAATCGGAAGCAAGGATAGGAATTATATCTCACGACCACGACATGATATCAACGTGGTTCATTGCACCCCACTTGACCCTTCAAAGGAAGCAAATTATCTACTTGGTGTAATAAATAGTTATATTGGTTTGAATTAGGTGTCTGATTTCATTTATGCTTGATCTGAGATGGTACACTGTGAAACATTATTTATTGGTAGTTATTGTTTGTGATGTTATATTCTTAATATTATTGTTTGATTCGAGGATGCCAAATTATCAACTGGATGTCATTTTGTTTATGAATTATAATGGAAGCCTGTGGGTATTGAAGGAAGATATTTTTGTCATTTTCTATTCGCATAAGAAACATATTTTCTTTGCTGAAAGGAAGATACCTTTTATTTTGTCTGATGCATTTCAAAAAATGTCGTAACACATTTTTTCTTTTGCTTTTTTTACATAATAATACCCTTATTTTTCTTTATTTCTTCTGCTAATGGATTTGAAAGCCTATCCAGATTATGTGTTAATACAAGGTTATTTTTGTGACAAATATTATCGTTTGCACAACACAAACTTATTTCATGTGTCATGTTTGTACTGAGACATTCTAATAGCAATGGCATATTAGAATTTGGTGTTTAATATTTGAGCCATTTCTTTTCTCTAATAAGTTGGGTTAATTTTCTTTATCAATACGAGGTTGCTGATTGGAAAATATATAAATAAATGGGAATGCAAATCGAAAGGAAAAACAAAATAATTAAAGATTCTAAATTAATTTCACCACTATTATGAAGTTATTATTTACAATAAGACAATCTCTTTATATCAAAATGACGCCTTCCATCACTCTGAAATATTTTAAATTAATATAAGCAGGTAGAGATTCTCACAGGTGTGAATGTTGCTGCATAATATACACCTTACATGTGTAAAAGGAAGATTTCGATTTTCATGCCAAGATTAAAACGGTGATGTAGACCCTTAGGTACACGTATTCACAAGTGTGAATGCTGCATGTATAATATCAGACAAATGTTCTGGTGCAAATTGTTACTTTAAAATGATATATCATAATTACTATAGGTTCTCCCGGTTGTCAGGAAAGGTACTAGAGCACAAATTGTTGATTCAAGTTTAAGGATGTCTCTTCTCTGGTCATCAATCAAGAAAATACATCTTACCCAAAACATGAGGTCTTTGACAGATCCATCTTTTTCTGAATATTTGTTGAGAGTTGGCGATGGAACAGAAGAATCATTGGATGGAGAGTTGATCCGCATTCCTGAGGAATTGATCATTCCATACAACTCAAAAGGTGATTCTAAACAGCAATTGATAGACTATTTTTCCGTCGCTCAATCTTAATGGGAGTTCATCAGAGTATATCATTTCTAGGGCCATACTATCAACAAGAAATGAGTACGTTGATGAATTGAATCAACAAATGATTGATGCATTTCCAGGAGATGAGATGATTTATTACAGTTTTGACAAAGTGGAGGATGATAGAGCTAATCATTACACAATGGAATTTTTGAACTCTTTGGCCCCAAGTGGTCTGCCCCCACACCTCCTCAAATTGAAGCTAGGTTGTCCGATTATATTATTACGGAATCTTGATCCATCAAATGGCCTATGCAATGGCACAAGACTGATATGCCGTAATTTTCAGAACAACGTAATAGATGCAGAAATTGCTGTAGGACAACATACAGGAAAAAGAATTTTTCTACCGAGAATTCCAATGTGTCCCTCTGATGATGCGATGTTTCCTTTTAAGTTGGTGCGAAAGCAGTTTCCTATTCGGCTGAGTTTCGCCATGACGATCAATAAAGCACAAGGACAAACCATTCCCAATGTTGGTATTTATCTACTCGAGCCGGTTTTTTCTCATGGCCAATTATATGTTGCATTGTCGAGAGGTGTGTCCCGATAGACTACAAAGGTTATGATAAAACCTAATGTGGAAGTTGATGTCCCTGGTGTGTATACCAAGAATATAGTCTATCGAGAGATCCTGCGCGACGAATAAGGTACTAATGTTACAACATGAGGTTTATAGTCTAAATTTTTTTTCTAACGCAACTTTTGACTAATTTATTTTTCAATAGCAGGTTCAAGAAAAAGAAACATTGAAGGGTGCAATTATATTTCTCAGTGAACTTATTATTATGTATCTTTATTTTTTTTTTGTTTTTAGATTGAATCCAAACTAAATTTAATTTTTTAATTGAATATTGTTGGCAAATTAACTTTATCATCTTTGCTATTTTTGGTCTTTTTTTTTAGAACAATGTCATAATTTTCAATATTTTAGTATTTTTTACATAATAATACTCCGTTGCAGCGCACGGGCATGATACTAGTATATATATATATATATTGATCATGTTATCATTTCACGGCCGCCTACTATCACATGGAACGGTGCAGCAGCTAGCTGTTCTTTCCGGATTTATATCTCACAGCTGCTGGATTTATTACAAGTGATCACTACATCTTGTATTTGGGATTATTTACAATTTTATTTTTAATTAATCAAACTTTATTTGCTTTTTGGGTGATAGATCGATAGTGTATATGAACTCATAATTCTCTAACTGAAGTTAAATTCAAATACTGATTCAGCATTAATTAATAATTAGTCTGTATTGTAGACAGGCTTCTTCCATTGTATAACTAAATTACATTACAAGGTTCGCTGTTAATCAGGGGCGGAACTGCTGTAGGGGCCCACATGGGTTCTGGTTTCATTTTCGATTCGTAAAATTCAATATGTAGCTCATATCAATTAACTATCCGGCATCTCTTCAACTGTAGTGATCTCCGCATAAACTTGTCATGCTGGCTTCTTTCTAAAAAAAATTCTGATTACGCCACTGTTGTTAATTAAACAGAGATATATCATGAATTGTTAACTAATTACGTTACAAAAAAATTTATGACTTGTGGCTCGATCAGAATCAGTTTGAAACAAAAAATTGCATTTGTTCCCTTGATTTCGACTCGTATAATTAGCGAGCTAGTTTGATTCGTTTATTTAGCGGGTTAGTTTGATTCGTATATTCTACGAGTCGAGTTCAAGTTTGTTTACATTGAACTCAAAATATAAGATATGATGTAAGTTTGATGTAATAATTTTTTTTTTATTATTTATAACTGTTGATTTGTTTTAAAATTTGTATTTTTGTTCTAAATTCTTATGTAGCCTTAGGTCCCTAACTATGATTTACAATAATAAAATCAATATTAACCCTCTACAAGACTACAACATATAAAAAATAAGTTTAAATTTAGGAATGCTACATATTAAAATTCTTGTTTAAAGAACATCTTTATCCTTGCTATTAGCAGTTTATTTGTAACAACAACAATTTAACCATTTTACACATAGTAATTTCAGAATGTCTCGTTCCACAAAACTTTTAATTTTCTAATGTGATAATTTCGAATTTTTAAAGAACAAATAACTTGCATCAACGAGATTATACAATTTGCAAAAGATGTGTTAGAGTTCTGACTTTTAAAATGCAGCCCTTCATGAGTTTAATTTGGAAATTATATATTTATGTATAAGAAATGTTTTGTTCATCAAGAACATTTTTTAATTCAGATTTTTTTACTTATCAATGACCGTGATGTCACGCATAAAAATGATAGAAAAGTGTCAACTTTGTTGAGATAAAGAAATAGCAACCATGAAAAGAAAAATATTAAATTTGTAACAGCTTTGTCTAGACAATTAATGAAATAACATCAGCAGTAAATAACTTTTGATTTTAGTCCCTTTTTTTTTTTGATGTCATCACATCCACCATCATCTCTGAACAAAATTAGATAGCATTTGAAATTTGAAATCAAAATGTTAACCAAAACCAACAAATTTACCCGACAAACAAATCCAAAGCCAAACCACAGATTTGACTTATGTCATCCAAATTCTATAGAAAACAAAAAAATACTTAAAATCACTGACATATTTTTCATTGACAGGACAACAAGCCTTGGCATTCAGCTATCAATTATTGAATAAATACAGATATATTTCTTTCAGAAGAGAACATCTCTAGCCTACAGTTTTCCAGCTACCTCCAATTTTAGACTTTCAATTCTTTGATCATACATTGTATTGTTTCGCTCAATTTCAAGTTCCAAGAAGAATTCTGTTTCAAATCTAAGTCGGGCAAAGCATGGGAAAATCAGTATAATATACCACAAATTGCAACAAACCAACAAAACACATGTTCTGGGTTTCTAAACCAGAAACAGCCTTGAAATTACAGTCTCAGTTAGACTTCTGAACTGTTACAAGTTTAACTTCTTTTGGGCCTTACATAAATAAATGAATTATTTGGGCCTCACATAAATAAATGAATTATTTGGGCCTATATAGACAAAGAGATCCAGGCCCATTAAGGTTTTATCTAATGGGCCTATAATTTCTTTCTTTTCCTGACTAGTCATAATACGGCCCATTCAGTGATGCTAAAAATGCATTTCCACAATTAGGAAAAGCAAAAAAAGAAGAGGAGAAAATAAAATATCAACAAAGGGAAACACGAGAAACGACCAAACCGATCGTCAACAAGTCGAGCTCTATTAGAGGATCGTGGGAGAGACGATCGGTTTGTTGCTTCGAGCTCTATTAGAGAGAGAGAGAGAGATGGGAGAGCAAGGCGGCGACGATGATCCGCAAAAGATAAAGAGGATCGCGGCGGCGGCGTATGACTACGACAACGACCAGAGATGGGTCACTTACTGGGAAAACGTGCTTGTCCCGCCTCACATGGCGAATCACCCCGATGTGATGGGACACTTCAAGCGCAAGTTCTACAAGCGCCACATCGTAAGAGAATTTTGTTTCTCTCGGTATCTTTTGTGAATTAGATTAAGTTCTAGTACAAGCAGTTGTGAGATCACTGTATTCGTACTGAATTTGGGTGAAGAGGAGTTTAGATTTCCTTTTTTTAGATTTGGAATTGTCAGGTTATGGATTGGGGTTGGATACGGGGGTGCAGTTAGTGTATCTGGAATCCAAATTGAATTCGTGATGTTTAAGCCTCTCTCTCTTGTGATTCTTACTATGTTCAATAATGGAAATATAGAGATGTTTTTGTAGGTGGGGCATAGATGAGGAGAAGTTTTTTAATAGTTCTAGTATTAAGCTGATGCTGAGATCTGTTATTGTTTACAAACTTAATGTACAAACAATACGAACCCAGAAGTTGATTGGATTTGGTCCTTGATTTGAACTATGTAATTCAATCATGTTATAGGATCCTGAATTTGTGGTGGAGCCAATGTCGACTAGCTCAAGTGGGGCCTCATCTTCTCAGTCTTCAGGACCTTCTAAAAGGCCATCTGCATCTTCTTCGTCTGACAATGCTTCCAGGCCTCGTGACACAGGTTATACATTCTGAGTTAAAAGGAAAAAAATGAAAAGTATTGCCAACAAGAATTCATACCCTGGCCTTTGTGTTTCCTGTAAACCTGAGCATACCCCTTCCGTGTATACCATAAACTGTGGATCTAGAGGGATATGATGAAGCATAATTTGACCATCTTTTCCTAAGAATGTTTGGAACAAAGGTGTATGGTCTATATTCAGGGGCTGAGGTGGTTGAGATCTAAATTTTTTTGTTGGGGGTGGTTAGGCATTTTAATAACAATAGAAAATATAACAAAGCACTTGAAAAAACACTGTTTATGAATTTTGTGTGAGAATATTGGGGGTGGTGGAACCCCCCAGTCCCCCCCCCCCCCCCCCCCCCGCCTCTGCCCCTGTCTATATTTAATATTTTTTTGTTCTTATGTTGTGGTAATTTGTGCGGTTTCTGCCAGTATGCTTCACATTAGTGCAATGCATGGGCATGTATGATATTTTGATATGCAATGGTATACATTGAAATTCCCTTTGTAGTTATTATGTATTTCAACTAACAATTATCAGTTTATCAAAACCTCCTATGAAGCTTCGTTCTGTTGACAAATTGTTAAATTTAACAGTAAAGATGAACATACAAGTGTCGCATATAGTTTATTATTTGGTTAGCTGGTTGTTTGTTGGATTCTTCAATATATTTCGTCTTAGTTGTAGTTTCTTTATTTTTTTGGTAATGATTATTGATTTTAATTTTTCAAAGTTTAAAATGTGTATAGGATCCAACACTCAATCATCTAGAAATACAACTTCAAGGCCATTTGATCAAAGATCCATTCACTTTTCTGTGAATTCATGGGTAAGACGACAAAGCGCTTTCCTTGATTCATATATTTATGATCTGTTTGTCATTTTTAATGTTTATTTCAGTTCCTCATGTTGGGTATAGCACAACTGACTGGGTTTATCTAACAGGTAATACTTGTTGGCTTAATTAGCATTCTTCCTGTAGTACCAAAACATATCTCTGACAAGACGTACAGGCTGGCTTTACTAGGCACAATATGCTCGTCCTTCTATTCCCTGTACACTGTTCATAGGGTAAGTGCTAAATGCTAAGTAACATGTTGAGAACCTTAAGTTATGAGCACCTATAACTCTGAATTCTTTCATGGCAAAATATGGTATTTCTGCGAAGCATGGCAGAAAGATGTTCCAGCAAAGGAACTCCATGTCATTTCTCATATTGATTTTTAGTTTCTAAAATCACAGATAAACTAAGCTACGAAGCTTCCCTTGATTGACTTAAGAGTTTTTTATATTTGGTGAACTACACTCAATATTTATCTTAACTTTAGTGACATTTAACTGTTAGAGCTGAGATTGTATAACATAAGGTACAAACTTCTTTCACCTTTTCACATTACATTATCACACAAATCGGATTCTAGACTGTTGCTTGGTCTAGGGTTTGGGAGGGCAATGAGATGTAACAAAAAGAGAGGTTGTTTCATTGTAAAGAACATTGAACAACGAATTGACTTGCCAATACTTATTAATCAAGAAAGGACCTAAAACAAGAACTCGACATTAAACGGAACAAAAATAGAAGAAAATTTTACAAAGATAACTGATCTCATGGAACTTGATTAGTTGACCCTTGACCTACCTAATTAATTGAACTTACTTTTGGTAGCAAGCCAAGCCTTACATTAAAGGTTTCTTCTACTTGATTTTTGCCTTTTAATTAACAGATTGACTAAACCAGACTTGTGACGAATTTTTTTATATTGCATCATGTTATTAGATTAATGACCAAATGTATCCAAAGCTTGCCTTTTAATCAACTAGTCCAATTGATCCAAATATCTCCGGAATCTTATCGCATAAAAACTTTTATGCAACTTGCAAAAGAAAATTGTTTCTCTATTAAGCTTTTCTTTCCATCTTGCAGAAACCAAGAGCATGGAATTTGTCAGCTCTTCAGTTATGGTTTCAAGGTATAATTGGAACCAAGGAAATTATTCGCCTAGTTTATTGCCTTACATTTATTACAACTCGGCAGCACCTCAACCTCAAGTGTAAGTTCAGTTTCTTTCAGCTTGCACTTTGTATCTTACTTAACAATTTTTGTCTATCCCTATCACATTTGAGGTTATAGACAGTAGACACGAATAACATATCGGAGGTATGCTGATCTGTTGTTTTTTTCTTCTAAGCTGTACTTGAGATTCTCACATTTGAGGTTATAGACATGAATAACAGATTGAAAGTCTTATAACCTGATATGGATGACTAATAAAACATCTGGCAATCTGGTGACCACTTTCGTCAAACTCTCTCTCTAATCCTCATGCCCATTTACTTCAAAAGGTGCTGCTTGAGATTCTCCAATATCTATGGACCAATGATGCATGCATAGCTAACCAAAGGGAAAAGAGTGAACTAAATAGAGAGAAGACCAGAACTGGAGGTGGGGTGGTCCACTTGAGAGAAATATGCAAGAACACTATGCTAATAACATAGTTGTAATGCTGACTGTCATTTTGTATAGTATTGAAGGGAATTGACCACAACCCATTTGTCTGAGCCTGGGGTAATGAATAGTCCTAGAAACAAGAGCCAAAAAATAGCTTTGTAATTAATAGCCCTTGTTATTGCTCCAGTTCGGAAATAAAACCCCCTATTTGCAGGTGACAACCCTTGAATTAAGGTCAAATTTGGCAATTTCCCTGAGTTGATAATTTAACTCAGGTTACTCGATTAAGAAGCAGCTTATATAAAGTTGTCAACCATCTTTTGTAAATTTGCATGTCTGGATTTCACTTTTCTTGGGGCATGGGAGAAAGTGACATCTTTTACAGAACATTCATCTCCATGAACCTAGTCTGTTGAAGATTGCTATTCGAAAAAATTTTGCTTGTTGATTGCAACATGCAAACACGAGTTACTGGATCTGATTGCCAATCTGTTTATTTCCTGAAAAAATATTGCAACTGCAGAAAAATTATTTTGCTAAAAGTAGCAGGTCCCTTGTATGTTTATAAATACTTTGTTTGTGCAGTTGCTTTAGTTCCTGTACTGATCTGGGCACTAGAACATGCTGCCAAGTTCCTTAGATGCAACTTAAGCCATTCCACCTTATACAGGTCTGTACTATCAATATAAATTAGTTTATTATATGTTAAGGTAGACAATGCAAACCTTTTCTGAAATTTGGCACAATTTTTAGGAAATATTTGGAGGACCCATGTTTGTGGATAGATAGCAATGCGAGTACACTTGGCATCGTTAGCTCTCATGCTGAGATATCTCTTGGCCTTCTTCTGATCTTATCTCTTCTTTCGTGAGTGGATCATTACATGTTTTCAATTTTTTTTATGATGATTTATGACGTGTTTTCGTGATTGGATGATAAAACTTATATTCTTTTATTTGTTGTAATGCAGATGGCACCGCAGCATAATTCACACTTTCATATACTGGCAGGTGTGCTTTATTTACGATTTGTTTTTGTTACAGATTTGCTAATCAGGGTTGATTATCTCATCTACCAATTAATGAATCTAGTAGTTTTATATCATAAAATCTCCTGCCTTTCAATTATTTATATATAATTAAAATTTTCACTTTCTTTAAATGGGCAGTTATTGAAGCTCATGTATCATTCACCAGCAACTGCTGGATACCACCGATGTGCATGGACTAAGATCGGGGAAACTGTGAACCCCTACCTAAATAAGTACGCCCCCTTCATGAGTAGGCCTGTTTCAGCTGTTCAGAGATGGTGGTTCAGATAATTAGGAAGGAGAAGGATTTAAGAGTAAAAAAAAAATACAGCGACCTAATTTATGTCATTATGTCTTGGGAATAGTTCTTTTTCAGAAACTAGCACGATTGTATTCGGAGTTTCCTGTATTGTTTGGTTTTTGACCACATTATGTATTTTGCCATAATTAATAATTACAAGTATTTTTCAATTAAACAAATAAAAGAACTGATCTACTTACTATATAGTCATCACTGAAAAAATCTGCAAAATTAGGAAAACCTTATTCTGCGATGTTGTCTTTATAATGCTTCAGAACCTGGTTAAAATTAGGAAAGCTTATGTTACTATTGTGACATACAACAGACTTTTCAAAAGGTTCTCAGCTACTTCTTTTACACACAGAAGATCCGAGTAGTGGGTTTTCTGATGACAATTCACACGCTGATTCAAATGGTAATAACTGAAAAATCTTTCTTGGTATTTCAAAAAAAAAGAAAAAGAAAAAAGAAAAATCTTTCTTTCTTGTTGAGGTTGAAGTCTCGTGTATGGACAATTTACTGGTTAAAATTCTCGTCTTTCTTGTTATTTTCTCTTAGATGTTCTGTATTTCAATAGGAAATAGCCTGGAATCAGCTGGGCTAACAGTTCTTGGTGTTTTTTAGATGGATAACTTAAAGAGTCTTGTACACGGTTTACAAAACACCAAAGAAAAATAAGAAGTACATTGTTCAATTCAACTTTGATAGTCCGAACAGTAAATTAGTTATCTGATTTCCTAATCTAGATTCTCGACAGTTTTACCAAACATTTTAATAAACAAAGTTGTCTAAAATATTCCTGTCTCACACTGATAATTGCTGGCAGGAATAGTTTATGTTTGACTGAAAGTTGAGAATTTTATTTCAATTATTGTACTCAGCAGGAAAAATCATAAAAAAGTATTAGAAGAGCCAAAGTGAGATAGATATCTAAGAATCATAACTACAAGAAAAGAGTCCCAAATCTTAGAAATTAACTACAAAATAGCAAATGTCATGTAATAGAAGCATAAGAGAAACAATGAGCAACACAAAGGAATACAAAGCAATTTACACCAATTCTTTTCATTATATTTGAAGGATGTAAAAAGTTTCTAAACAGGTTCTTCAATAAAAGAAAAAAAAAACAAAAAACGAGAAACAATTACAATTTTTTCTACTTCGTTTTTGCCGGTTCCCCTTTGTTCCCTTTTCAGATTTACAAAATGTATAAAACCCCGATAATTCATCACACAATTAGATATATACATTTCAATTGCCATTCCCCCATCAACTTCAAATCAATAAAATAAGGCAACAAAAAAATGCAAACCAAAACGGAACCTATTCTAAAAATGGCACCAAATCAGACCTCCTCATGTTAGAACAACAGCGACTCGCCGTGGACCAGGCCTACACCCGTCTCTAATGCACCGACCATCCTAAGCCCCTCTTTCCAACTCCAACCCTATGAAATGGCAATGCCAAGAAAATCAAGAGCAGATTTCGCCATCACAGCCGCAAATTCCGAGAAGCTTATCACACCATCCCCATCTGTGTCAGCTTCCTTCATCATGTGCGTAAGCTCGACAAATGTCAATGGCTGGCCCATTTTCGCCATCGATCTCGCCAGCTCAGCAGCCGAGATATACCCGTTTCCATCCCTGTCAAATGCATGAAACACCTCCATCAGCTGAGCCTGGTCGACAAGTGACTGCTGAGTCATCATCGGGGCAATAGCCTCTGCGAGCTCCTCGAACTCGATCGCACCATTGTTGTTGGAATCCATGGCAGAGAGAAGCGCATGGAGCTCGTCACCGGTTGGTTTGAGGCCGATGGATCGTAGCAATGCGGCGAGCTCCAATTGGGTCAGGCTTCCGTCTCCGTCCATGTCGAATCGGCGAAAGATGTCGCGCAATTGCTTTAGTTGATCCCCACGTAGCGTTTGCATCTTCATTGTATGAGAATATGAGATGGATTGTTTAGGAGGAGAGGAGGGGAAGGTTTGGGGAATTGCTGAGTTGGAAACTTGAATTGGAAATGTTGAATTGGAGGAGGAAAGAGGAAGCAAATGTTAGTTGTTTTATGAGGAGAAAGACGCGTTGATTCAAGAGAGCAACTGATTGGTCGGTGTTGAACAATAGTACAATACCCACTTCTAAAAGTGGAGAGAGGTTGAGGTCAAGGCTTCAAGATTCGTGCTAGATCATGATCTGAAGGTGGTTATTGGTCGGAATTGGATATAATCATATAATAGAATTCTTCTTGATCAGACCAAGTCTGATGTGATTCAAGTGGTATTGTTGCGTCATTTGGATAAATGATGAGTTAATATTTAAAAGACATATTACATATACTTGAAATAATCAATATAGGAATGATGGAAAATATTATCAAATATTATCTCATTTTTGGAAGTTTATTGTTAGCAAAAAGGTTATTGATTATAAGAATAATTTACATAGTAGCTTCAATAATAGAATATTAGAATGACTTTCAAACATTGTTAATTCAAAATTTAGTACACATTATTGTGTGAGACTTAAATAGTCCTTTTTTCTTATTAAAATGTAATAAAAAAATTAAATTAGACATGTAAAATGGCAAAGAGAACGTAGATTCCTTCATATGAAATACTTAAGTCTTTTATTTATAAAAAATGCAAATGACTTCTTTAATTCCAAATATTCTCGGTATTATTATAGAGAAGGTTCAAATTAGATTCAATCATTTTTTTTTTAGCTGCCAAAGCATGCAGTGGATCTGAAAGAACATATAAATAAAAAGAAAGCGACTAACTGTCTCCTCTTACAAGCCCTCCTTACACGTCTCCCATATAAGTCTTTATACTCAAATGTAGTAGTCTTTATATTTTTTAGTATAAGTCTTTATACTAAAAAATGATTATCATTGCATTTGTTCAATAAAATATTTATACAAAGAATTAAAAATAATTTATCATTGCATTTGAGTGAGAGACGCGTAAGGGAGACGCTAATATGGGAGACAATTATATTTACTCAAATAAAAAAAATGTTAAGACGTCTGACGATAATATGTAATTAACGTCTCTAAAAAAGATGAGCTCATTAGTAAAAATATTTTCTGCGAAAAGTATTGTGAGTTAATCATCTATAAAAAATATTATTTTGATAATTCTACTATACTTTTTTCTTCTTTTTTTTAATTTAGTTATATTGTGATTTAATATCACGCAATGCGGAACAAGCTATGGACGTTTCATGAAATGCAGAGATGTATTCGCAAAGCATGCACTTTGTGATTGTGGATCGTTGAATTTCTTTTAAAATTAATTTTATTGCATAGGGTTCAAAATCCAACGGTCCAAAATATCAAAGCGCATGCTTTGCAGAGTACAATAATATTGTTCTTAATTTTTTTTTCAGAATTATGGAAGGTTGAATTTCTTCTTAAAATTATTTTTATTGCATATGATTCAAAATCCAACGATCCAAAATCACAAGACACATGTTTTGCAAAGTACAATATTCTTGTTCTTCGCAAAATTCAAAATACTCTATGATAAATGTTCCGTTTATATATACATCTAAGATTTCGTACATATAGAAATAAACTAGGAAAAATAAAATAAAACAACAATACACTATTGAAAAAAAATACAGACACTTGCATCCGAACAGTCATCATTTTTTGGGACATAATTGAGTAAATAAAAACGATAAATACTAATTATACCATTCATTGAATTTACTTCGTTTTGATCTCAAACAAGTCAACTTAATATCTTCGTGTTTAATAAATAAATAAAGTCAAATTATTACTGTTAATTAGTTACCGTTATAACGAGCAAGGCACAAATGAGGATGAAAAAAGATAACATTTCTTGTAAGACCTTTTCTCCTTCAGTGTATATATATACTCAATACTGGGTACTTGTGCTTACGGGTTTAATCCTTAAAAAAAATTTATTGTATTTGTGCGTTGTGAGCAGGGACGGAGCTACATAGATTCAGAATGGGTCAGCTTATTCATCTTGAAAAAAATAAAATTCAAAATTGACTATGTAACTAGAAAAAAAATCTGAAAATAGATTTATAATTTGAATATTTTTTAAAATATTCATGATTTTGAACCATTCTGAAAAAAAATCGAAATGTTGAACCACGCTGAAAATTTTCCTGGATCCGCCGTGGTTGTGACATGAGACATGACACACACTACTAATTACATTGAACAAAATATTTTACAAGTGTTGTCTCAGCAAAGTAAATTAAAGATGCGTTCTTTATCTACATTGCTCAGTTGCTCACCATTGTCTAATTAAAAAATTGTAATTAGAAGCATCCGTGCTTGCAACCCAACACATGCAAGAGAACATGGAGCTTTGAATCCTTGTATATATATTATTAATAAATAATTAATAATTAATAGATTTTGTTGGTCAAATTATGATCCGGCATTACTAGTTGCAATGATTTGGATTCTTTGTAGATTGAAGCCTTCGTTCGAGTTTCCTTCGTGTGTTGTGTGGATGTGGGCCCCGAATCTGTCGTAGCGCAGTAGCGCGCTACAATAAATGGACGGTTCGGAATGATCATCAATTTTGTTATCGATCGCCAGCGATGGAAATCAGAGAGGTCTTTATACTTTGACACAAATCTTAATGCAATCAGTGAAAATCAGACGATCCAAATACTGCGCTACACCGTCCCGCGTAGCACCAGATCCCGTTCCGTAGATGTGATCTGAAGAGGCCAGTGGCTAATTAAGTGGCTACAGAATCTTACAGCTAGTAATATGATCTCAAATTATATATAATTATTCAACAGCTTGACATTTGTTGTCAGTCTACATGTTTCATTTAACACCTACATATACATGCACTAGCAAAGTTAAGGTGTTGAATTATAATTTCTTTGATTGAAACAAATGAAAGCATCTTCATCTTTGATTCTTTGTAATGAAATCCTTTGCATCTACATGTTTCATCTTTTATAATTTTTTTGAATTAAAAACTCAAGTATTACTTGCACTCTTGATTTTTTTTTTTAAATTAAGAAGTCATTAATCCTTTTTGTTTGAAAAATTTGCTCTTTGACACCGTGATAATTTTCCATCCTATGCCTAAAATTTTAATACCCTCATATACGGTTTACAATGATCTAACTAGCAGACAAATAAAATAAATACCTTTGTTCACTATCATTTTAAAATAGTTCAAAATAATTACAAATAAATGTACATAATATTTAAAAAAAAATGCACGTACGACCCACGCATAGTTCAAAATAATTTTAACGGGCTAAGAGCATCTTTATTTTTGAAACATTTAGAATTTCAACATAATTGACACATCAGATCTAGAAATTTAATTTTTCTTTAATTTATAAATCTTTCATCTCTTAAATTAAAAACTAAAGTTTTTTAATTGTCATGTTAGCAAATACTATCAATGTTGTGAGAGACCGATTAATTTTAATCAATGATTAAACCACGTCAAAATTTATAAACTCTAAAGTAAATTTGCTAAATAAGAAACTCTGAACCAAAATTGCTAAATAAGAAATCCATCTACATTTCTAAAACTCATTTAGAAACTATCATATCAGATTAAAAATTCCAAAAGTTTCAGAAATGAAGATGCTCTAACATAGTAAGAATGAGCTTTTTTTGTCAACATAATTGATAAACACATATTGATATTAAAGTATGCATTCAAATGAATATTTAACATAATATTACTAATTAAAAAATATAAAAAAAATTAGGCCGCATTCATAAAATAAAAAAATTAGAATTCCAAATACATAATAACAAGTTGAAATAATTCAATATTCGTTTCATTTGAAAGACTACATGCAAAGCGATGTACGTATTCGCATCGGAGAAATTTCATAAAAGCCCAATAATGAAAAGGATTATATGTAATTGCTTATATTTTTAAAAAGTATTACAAATGATCGGAGTCACTATTATTAATAATGCTCATAAGTTTCATCTAATATTTTATTATATTCTTTAGTTTTTCTCTTGTCTGTGGCCCACATAAGTGTAGAAAATAGAGGCGCTATTGTTAATCGCGTCTCTAAGAAGTTGAATTGATTCTAAAATTTTAGAAAAATATCAGTTGAAATTCATTTGGGACCGTTATTGTTAATCATGTCTCTATTTTCTGACACTGAAAAAAACAGACAAGAAGAAAACACGGAAAAAATAAAATAATCGAAGAAATTTAGAAATGCTATTGTTAATAGTGTCTCCGGTCATTTATAATATTTTTAAAATTTTTTGAATTATTATATCTAATCCGGATCATATTTAGATTCATTATAAAAATTCCATTCGCATTTTTGCATCCTACTGAATAATTATAATATCATATAGAAAATATAATATGGGCCCAGCCCAAAATTTCAATTTACTGAGCGCCATTACCCATTAATGATCTTGGGCTTCATCTGAGATAGACGATATTATATTACACCTAATTTTGGATAAAATTATATCACAGATAATAGATGTGTATCCATGTATACACACATAATTAATTAAATGTAATGTAAACATCAAAAGACAAAACCAATCTATTTGCGTTTCCAGCAATGTCATAAAAATTTGCAACTGATGTGCTATAACAATTTTATTGGAAATACAAAGTACAAGATTTTAGAAACTAACAAAAGAATCTAATAGAATTTGTCAATTTGTAAAGAAGGAAATTGAGAGAAATGAATTGTATTGATATTGTTCGTTTGATTACAAATACAAGAATCTATTTATAGACTTGATGAAACTATAATACTAAATATCTTCAACATTGTACTACATTTATAATCTCTTACTCTTATTACATTGATAATCAACTATATAATTGTACCTAACAATATCTCCA
The DNA here is from genome assembly GCA_964058865.1 of Eleocharis quinqueflora. Lineage (NCBI taxonomy): Eukaryota > Viridiplantae > Streptophyta > Magnoliopsida > Poales > Cyperaceae > Eleocharis > Eleocharis quinqueflora. Next base: position 47,617 of record CAXKVX010000712.1, read on the forward strand.
ATCTATAATTTTAACAGAATCTGGTAGGAAAACTAATCCTAATATATATATCCTAGAACTTCAACGAGCTCTGAGGACTGAGGCAACCCCCAAGCCTGAATCACTCAGAACCACTCGAGTACTCGACCTTAGTCTTCTTTGTTGCATCACATGGAATCGGCATATCGGCCGTTCCAAGCGTCACGTTGTTACACAAGACGTGATAGATATCCGACGGAAAAATCTCTGCACTGAACTTCATCTTCAAATTGAGCATGGTATTCTGTCTCTCATCCCAGAGCCGCTGTCGTAGGTTTCTCGATCGATATATGCCAGGCAGCTGTACAGGAATCACAAACTCGCTCCACTTTTCCATGTTGTAGCATGGCAGTTCATCGAATAAGTCTTTTTCGAATGCGATGCCATTGTACAAGACGGAGACTTGTGTGCTTTGAATAAGACATGTTTCTCTGTCATTTTCGAAAGCTTACTTTGTTGGCATTATAAGATGGAATACCTACTCTCCAAATGATTCATTACTATTAGTTGCTACTGAATTAATTTTTAACAAAACAATAACATCAATGACAAAATCATGATTTTTTTTATGGTGAAAAGAAGATTCATAGAAGCAAAAACATCATTATTTATGTAAATACCGGAGGCGGAGATTTCGTGACGTTAAGGTTGAGTTCAGAGACTGACACCGATACGATGGAGAAACGAACATGTCTATACCTATACGGAGCATCAAATTTGAGTTGCAAACCGTAAATAATACCTAATATTAATGCTGCAGGAACTATAACAGAAAATATGAAAGCAGAGATCAGGAAGATAGCATCCTTGATCCTAGTCATATGATTTGGTTGTTCATTGTGTTGTTCTTCAAGACCAGAAATCGGAGGAATCATATTTTCTCTTCTCCACATCTGCGCAGCTACAAATTACAATGGGAACCTCTTGCAAATGCCTAGCCTGATGTATTAGTTCTAACTATAATATAATGAGATAATGGCAGAAACCTTTTTTTGTCTTAATTAAGAGAATCGTTTTTAATGGAGTATACTAAATATAGATGAACTAATAAATTCAAAATAATAAATTCGTTTGATGTTCTTTACATTAAATAAGGTGGACATGATTCTTTTTATTATACGGCCCCATCTCTTTTGCAAAACATCCTTTAATTCTAAATTTCTAACTAAGACTATATATATGCTCGATTGGAGGAATGAGAAAAAACAAAGTAGGAATAATAAAAAAAAAAAAAATCAAAAGCTCTCATATCGCTTATGATGCATTCCTGGGTCGAAAATTCATTTTTTTTCCCTTAAAACTCTTGATAGCAAGGAAAGTGAAAATTGCTCTCACCTACGTTTGCACATGTAAAATTTCCTCCATTAAAAAAGCAGTTCTCTGCTGAACAAACTTCTGGCATGATAATTTCTTTTTTCACATATATTTTATCTATTTCACTAATTTCGTTATCCAGCTTTCTGTCAGATACATACGCTAGTTGTTGTAGAGTTTTCATGTTTGAAATACGGTCCTATTTTTATTGGGAGATATCAGATACGCACTATGTTGTGCATAATCATCACTATCGGTACGTAATCATCACTGTCGATCGATACTTAACCATCAATATACAATCGATACGTGATTTTTTATACATTTTAAGCAAATTGTTATTATGCATAATATTTCAATTATGCACATGTTTCATTATTATGCATGTCGCATTGTGTATCTGATAATTGTCTCAAGTTTCGAGATTCAATGCCAATCCAATTTTTATGCATGTTACAAGATATGTTATACATAATGTTTAAGTTATCATGATGTACATAAATGTATAATAACAAAAACAACCATACCAAATATATTAATTGACAAGCATATATAAAGTAATTTTTCGAGTTTTATGCATATTAAGAGATCTGTTATGCATGCAGTCATCGTTGTATCCATATTTAAGTTATTATGCATGCCTACTCAATCTAATTTTACTCTTTAAGTTTCTTTGTTTTTTTACTTTTATCTATGTTGATAGATTCGTTATGTATAGAACACGTATCGATACTTAATATCGTCTGAACATTACTGATTTTTATTTATTTTTTCTTACTGTGGGCTAGGCTCTGTGGCGAATTTAAACGCAAATCTATAAGCCAGACATGAAATAAGAAAATCAGAAGGCCTTCTATCAAAGTTCCATAGATATCAAAATTTGCTTCATTACAATTTTGATAAGAGGTCCATTCAGGAGATTGATAAATTCAATTTATGAATCCAGCGCACCCAGTTAAAAGCCAATAGGTGTTGTAGGTTTTCTAGCGGAAACTCTGTTTGGAGCGAGAGAGGCGATCTGGTTCTTAGGTGGGGGAGGTGGCCTCCCGCCTCATCCTTCTTTTCTCCTCTCTTTCCGTTCGATTCTACTCTTTCTACTTCTCTTTCCCCTTTTGGTCTCGAGATCTGACAAGGGGATCAAATTCGTTGTGATGCGACATGATGAGGTCGATGATGTCAGATTGATGAGGCGAGTTGATGCTAGATCCACTGTTATGACATTGGAGGTCCACTTCTTTGATGTGCTGAGGAAGGGATATGGCCGGGATTCGAGGCTGAGATGATGCTGAGGTGATAGACACATCAGAGTGGCACATAGACGATGGTGAGGTGCTAGACACATCAGAGTGGCACATAGACGATGGTGAGGTGATAGACACATCAGAGTGGCACATAGACGATGCTAAGCTGAGACAATACTTCGACCTGAAGCTGAGATGATACTGAGGCACAAAGACGTGACACAACTGACAGCACATATTGGAGATGTCAGATGATGATGCTGAGATGAGATAGAACAGACCAGGGCTGAGATCTGACGATGCTTTGTCCGAGAGATGGTCATCTACAGAGTTGATGCTGACTGAGCTTGAATCTGACGATGCTGACAGAGCCTGATGTTGTGTCCTGGTTCTGACCGAGCATGATGCTGACAGATCATCTACAAGAGATGACAGACGAGTGCTAAGCTATTCACATAATTTCTGATCTGGTATGATACTGAGCGGTACTTTTGAGAATCCCTCCCAACAGTTCTGAGGCAGATGCGATACTGAGACCATGAGGACAAAAAAGAGATTGTGATTTAAGGATGGAAGGGATCAGAAGTTGAGACAGTAAATGCATCTCTGTCTTTCCTGATCTTGTATGTTGAGATGTCGATGTTGTGAGCAGATCAGAAATAAGAGATGAACTTGATTCTGTTTTGGTAGAAATATTATATTCTAATAGAGGGATATCGATAAGATACTGAGTTGTCGAGTTGTGTAGAGGATCGAGTTTGATCATGAGTGGTGACAGAAGTGGCATGGGTGTTCGTGATTGACTATGTTTGCTGGAAGGGATGAGTGCATCTGATAATTTGCTCTTGGTCATGTGCGATGAGTGATCGAATTCTGACGAAACATGATTTCGAAAATCGTAAAGTATAGATATAACCAAGCGATTCCATACGACAACTAGCTAATCAATGACGACAACGATTAGTAGAGTATAAGGTGTCTTGCTAGTACAAACAAAATATATGTTGATACCAGAAATCACTTATTTGGATTAGATTCGAAGAACGAGTCAAAAATAATCGAAGATAGTAACTATGAGACCAAAAGGATAATAGATATCATTCTTGTGTTTAGATTTAAATTTCGGGGATTAGATTAGTATAGAGTGAGGTGTTTAGATTTAGGAGATTAGATTAATATAGAGTGTGAATATATGTTGTTTTTTATATGTCGGATGTAACTTCATTTTTATTATAAAAATAAAGTGATGTACGCCACCACTTGTTTAAAAAAACAATTAAAAGCCAATAGTATAGTTTCTCAACGAACTCGTATTTTCTCCAACATCAGAGAGCCCGAGTACTTGTGTTGGCGACAAAAAGAAATAAAAAAGTGTGGGCAAAAAATCAACAGGTCAACACTAACTAGAGAAGAGAAGCACTGTTATGCGCCAGTATTGAATAAATTCACTGAAAATAATCAAAGTCAAAACTTTTGGAATGTCTACCTAAAACTTTTAGAGCACAGACACAAAATAAACAAAAAAGATACAACTCTCCTTCAACAATCTAACACAAATTTGTAAATCCCAAACAGAATCAAGTAGTTTGCAGTTGAGCTTTATCACTCACTTAGTTTGAAGCAGCTGCAGCTGCTCTCTTCTTTGGTGCAGCCTCAGTTCCTGCATAATTCAATAACAATGCACTTGATTTTCAATTGCAAACACGGAAAACAGTTGTCACCAAGTCAAAGACACTAAAAAATATCACTCATCACTAAAGAAATCAAAATCCTTATCCTCCTAAAATACCAAATTATAATTAAAATGAAATTTGCTAAAGAAATTGAAGTGCTTTGTAAATAAAGGGGGAAAAAATCAGGGGAAAATTCAAATTACTCTTATGCTTAGATATTTGTGGCAACATATACTAGCACAACAGAACCTATTTTCTATAGTTATTTATAACAAACATACAGCCATTATATTGACGAAGTCAAACATACAGACCTCATAAAAATTCATTATATTCAAATTGACAGCACTCCATGACTTGTTCATGCAAAATAAAATAAAATAAAAAACATCTATGTAACTTTTTCTGGACTTCATTTCTGGCCTAATTGAATGACCATTATAAACAGGTATATATCTTAAAACATCTACATAACTTTGTCAGGTACAATTAGCAAAACAGTCGCAAAATATAAATGGTTTTTACCTTCTCTGAAGCCACTCTTGAACCTCCTGGGAAGATGACGGAGGTATCTCATCCTTCCAGTTCCAGTTGTCTTCCTCCTAATGGCCTTCACACTCCAGTTATCTGCACCATAAAAGAAATTTAGCTTCACATGAATATGGTGCCTTTCCACATATAACACAACTGCTGGAAGTTACTACCACAAATACTTCATATTTCTCTCGACTTTTCAAGACTACCAGCACACCAAAGGTCTGCTCCAGAAACAAATAAAAGGTGCGGGCAGGAGGGAGGGAAGGTGTAAAAACACATGTTGGTGTGTTCCCTCTCCTACTCAGTACAATGCATTTAACTGATCTAATTCTACTCCATTATCATCTGATCTTTTCACCTACCTACCCCTCAGATCTCAGTTCATATAGAGGCAATGAACTATGTGAAGAAGATTACAATAATCACTAAAAAGAGGTTTGTTTATCTTAAGTCTATCAATTAGAGGTTACAAGAAGCTTAGATCAGTGATCTTCAAGGAATATATTGTTCAAACTTCAAACCATTTCCGTGGAGCCATTTAAAGAGGCAATAAAACAATTTTTGCCACTTAAGCTGATCAATAGCATTACATATAAAATCAAACAGAATGATACTATTGATCTAGAAACAAATGCAAAAATATTTTCCAGCAGAAAGCTGAGTCTGACATAACAAATATCAAATCAGCGCAGCGTAAAAATGACAAACTGTTAACTACCCTAAACCATTCATATCTCGACATTTCTAGTGTGTTAAATGCGATAAATCCATCTGATCAGTTAATAAGATACAGATCTAATCTAACAAACCACGACTAAAACATGAACCTAAAACAAATTCCCTAACTCATACATCTCCGCACCAAAATCAATCGCGATCAGCAAAACAATCCAAAATTGAATAAACAAAAAGGCAAAAAGAGAAACAAAATCAGACGTACACTTGCGGATGCGAGCGGAGGGGTAACCACAGGAGCCGCATCTGCTCTTTTGGAGGTGAAAGCTCCTACGACCACACCTCACGCACAGCGTGTGCGTCTTGTTTCTCCTCTTACCAAAACTTCCCGTTCCTTTTCCCTAGAAAAAAGCAAGGAAGGTAGAAACTATCGTTAGGCGTTTGTGAGCCATTGTCGGCGATAACAGGATCAGGGGTTTAGAGATTGTACCATTTTTGCTTGTCGCCGCCGCTCCTATGGAAGACAAAACCCTATTGAAGTGCGACGAGGATTATATATATGGTACCAAACATTTGATTTAATTTTGTATTCTTATAATTTCCAAAATTGTAATTTTGAATCGTATGTCTTCTCCTTAATCATGAAATATATAGTTTTGTTGACCGTTTTGTTTAGCGAACGAATAAAAAATTTGTTTCGTTAATTATTTCATTAAAGAAAGTGATCAAAACGATCAAACTCATTTTTCGCTCTGCATTCATCTTCATTCTCATCACACTAAAACAAATCAATAATCTGTATTCATCTTCATTCTCATCACACTAAAGTAAATCAATAATCGATGATGAACGATTCTAATTATAGACATGAATCAAATTCTTCATCTCATTATTCGAATAATTCTTCATCTTTTCTCTTATCACCTTCTCTCAGCATAGTTATTTTTTTTTCTAAAATTAAAACAATTCTAACAATACATAATCATAAACGAAATTACAAAACAACCAATCAAAAAATAATATATTTTCTTTAACCATTTTATCAGAATACGAAACAAAAGATAATTAAACGAACTTTCATCGACAGTCCTGAGCACGTGCCACCAAAATTTATCCACGAAAGTAACATTTTACATGGAAACTGCATGCTTTATCACCAGACAACATGCATATATCCACGAAAGTTTTTGGAGAAATGTTGTGTTCGGCAGCTAGCAAAATTTTGCTATGTATTTGATTTGTTAAGTGAAATAATTCTTTTGTCAACTTAATTATTAATTAAAAATGTATAATTATCAGGTAAATTTAATTAAATCATTTTTATGTATAAATTACTTGGATACTTACATGTTGCGGCAAGTATTTTAATTTAGATATTATAAATGAAAAAAATTTGAGTATTTCAAAAGATTGATACACTAAAAAGTGATTCTTTGAAAAACACAACAAAAGTTAAAGTGAATCACTTTACACTAATCTCGATAAATTGAACGATTCAGATGGGACAGAGTATCAAGTGTATCTATTTTTTGGACCACCCAAAAATTTTCCTTATTACTCCAAAAGATATGTACATTGAATACTATAGCCTATATGGATCGTTCAATTCATCGAAATTGGTGAAAGGTGATTCATTTTTAATTTTTGTTATGTTTTCCAAAAAATCATTTTTCATCAATCATTTTTAACTTAAGATGGGTACTATATATGTTTTCTAAATACATCGCTCAATTTTTGCTGTTTGATTGCATTGAAATTCACACCATAGATTTCAATCAAATGATAAGAATTGAATGAAATAACTACGAAGTATAACATAATAGTTGTATTGTTTCAATATAAAAATATAAAATTACAAATATATACAAAAATATAAATAATTTTTTTTATCTCTGCTTATTTATTAAGCACGTAGTGTCTTGATTTGCCAACAATTAAGATTAATTGATCAAATTTCAATCTAAATTTTAACGGATCCAGCAACGATCGATAGTTCATAAAATCTCGTCAACACATTTATTGCATCTTTGCTGTTTCGCTACAGATTATTGTCTCTAAGGTGCCACTCCAACTTGTAATTTTTCACACACAAAAAAACCCTATGAATATTAAATGCTCCGTATTATTATTATGAGGAGTAATATAATGTTTTTATTTTTGTGTGCTTTCAAAATCTACATCATTCATAATGCATATTTTTTATGCAATTAAATCTAGATCATTCATTGATTTTAATAAATAACGTAGATTTAGAAGGATCATAGAGAAACACAAAAATCGAGGCATTATATCACTCCTATATTATTATTATGTTTTTTAAGCAGCTCTATTATTATTTTGTTGAGGAGAAATATAATGCCTCTATTTTTTTTATGTTCCTATAGTGTCTTTAAATTTACACAATTCATTAAAATCAATGAATCATCTAAATTTAGTTGCATAAAAAAACGTGCATGATGAATGATGTAAAATTTGAAGGCACAATAAAAGCACACAAAAGTGGAGTCATCATATCCTTCCTCTATTATATTAGTGTGTCAATATTATTCTTGCCAACTATAAATTCATATTCCCAAGAAACGTTAATTCGTGGGACTTTCGTAGTAGCATAGCTATGTTACTCGAATACTTCAAATACATTGTCGCACTCGTATCCGATACGATTCGCACTCGTAAGATTGAAGGTACTTCTCATCAAAAGACATATTACTCCTGCATCTTATTCTCTCTTGTGTATAATAATAGTTTTTATTATATATATTCACTTATATATTATTTTTCAATGTATTAAATTACTTTTATAATTAAAATTTAATATATATTTAACCACATCCGTATTTAAGATTTTTTAAAATTGCCGTATCGCCGCACCCGTATCGTATCAGATACGATACCCGCACCCGCACTCGTGCAACATAGTAGCATAGTGGTATACTGGTAGTGTGTTCGCTTCGTAAGCGAAGGTCGCGAGTTCGATCCTCACATAATTTGTTATTTTGCTCTCTCCCTTCAGCCTTCATGCAATGTGCATGGTACCAATTGAAGTGGTGCATCCTGACTGATGATGCTGATACAAAGAGGGAAGTTATTGAGAACGCATTTTTCATGTGGAAGCTAGCTTGGTTAACAAATCTTTACACCCTCATGCACAAATTATGTCTCTACGATTGGTTGCCAATTCAAGGGGTAAGTGTCTCAGTCCTAGCCATGCTGGTACAAAGTTCCCTTCTACTGGCTATCGTTGCCACACAGAAGGAAATTGAAGTGTTCAGTGAGGCAGCAACAAAAGTGAAATGGCAGAGATGAAAATTATCAAAGAAGCAATGCCTTGTTACTTACAATAGCCCCAATTTTCTACAAAAGCTTGAGGACAAGCTTTGTTTGAAGGGTGAGGAAATGTTAGGAACCAAAAAGAGGACAATTCCAGATGGCTGTTGGATCACAAAAGGAGTCAGCTGAGAGAATTAATTGTAAACTGGAGGTGTCCCTAAGTAGTAAAAAATGGAGACGAATATCAGCTAGAGATCAGAGTTTGTTAGCGACTTCTAGTTAGTTAGACATTCTTATCAATCTACCCAAACTTTATTTGTATTTACAATTTAGTCCCTGCCTAATTCTGTAAAGGCATCAGACTCTTCTTTCTTCGGTGTGAATGAATCTGTCAACAAACCCATTATCAAATTTTATCTCAATGTATCTTTTATACACTCTTAACTGTAATTTTGCAGTTAATTGAGATTTCAATAAAGAATTATTCCCCAATTCTTGCTGTTATTCCATTTTCTCAATTATTATTTCGATTAGCATCTGTTTTCATCTTAATTTCAAATAAAATCCTTGTATGATCCTATTTGGATCATAACACTTCAACCCTAAGAGCGTCTCAAATTGGTGAGAATAGCGTCTCCGACACAGTTGGGGTCTCGGGGACCTATTTGTTAGCCTAACCAGGTAACAAGTTTGCTCTGCTTTGTTTGTTGTTGCTTCAATTCATTGGCAAAGCTTTAGCAAGTGGAGGAACAAACCAAGCACGCTGTTTGTAGCAGCTTCCTCTTACTCCTACAATTGTTCCATTATACATTCATATAATTGTCACTGTACTTAGCCTAACTGTCAATAATTAGGGTCAAGTCATATCTAGTGTAATAGTAAGGTTCAAATTTATTTTCTAGTTTGTTTGTGATTATTTTTAAGAGGTTCAACTTTATCTTTAGTTTGTTTGTGAGTGTGTTATAAGCTTACATGTAATGAATAAAAAAAACTGTCAGTAATTAGACTCAAACAAAGCAGTAACTAAGCAGATTTTTCACACTGACTTAATAGGACTATTCACTGTTAACATCGTCTCATGTTAAGATATAGGAAATGAGCTCAAGGCTCAATTAGTAAAGAAATTATACAGAAATCAAATATTCTATAGATCTTGTAATTAGACAGAAATAGCAGCATGTAATTTAAGAAAATAGCCAACGGTTAATAAGAAATGTGGCTATATAAACTCATGTAAAGATCAAAATCAATATAATAAAATTGTTTTTCATTTCTCAATTCTGTCTCCAGAAAACTCTCATCTCATTTTTCAATATCAAATGGCCACCATTTAACATTAGTAATGCTGTTATTCTTGAGAGCACATGACAATAAGTATTGGTTACATTATTGCATACCAGTACCACTACTAGTCATGTTACGTACTGGAAGTCTAAAATCCTATTTCATGGATATAAGCTAGCACAAGGCTATGTTATGAAATAGCTATTAAGCAAGTTCATGTGCTACAAGAATTTGGTTTGGCATGGTGGTGATTGTAATTGGTTATTCAGAAGCTCTCAGTTAAATATACTGCAGAAGCCTGAATCCTCAATCAGATTAAACTAAAATTCGTAAGGGTGTACAGAGAAGTAACATTACTAGTTTATACATGGATAGTTTAAACACCATAATCTTACAGGAGAAATTATACTTTGCAGATACTCAATAGACAAGGCGGTGACAAATGATACAATAAAAATCTTTACAGAACTGAGCCAGCACCAGAGACAGAGCAGAAGGAACTTAATTTGATAAAACAACAATTAAGCGATCCTTAATTGAGGTCAACTTATTTCGTCAAGGGCCCCGGGTTTTACGGAAGCAAGAGAAGCACCCCTGGGACTGGTCAAGAGGGATCATTCCACCTCCTTTACTAGTGTCAATGGCCTCTAACATGGTTACGACATCTGACATCTGTGGCCTCCTGTCAGGGTTTGCATCCCAGCACCTTTTCATGACATTTGCTAGTGCATTAGGACAGCATCTTGGTATCTCCGGCCTCAAATTCTACAATTTTCATCAGAATTTGCAGTTGTCAGGGAAAATTGTTCAGCATAAGAGGTACTGACAACATGGGTATTTGTGCATCAATTTTAAAATATTTACAAGCTACTCAAACACAACTTTGAAATGAGCACGCACCTGATTACTTTGAAAACTAGTGAGGAACAGGGTAACTTGTGTATTTATGGAGTAATTAAGGAACACAGAAGGTTATTTCTCTGTTTGTAGGGTATGCACGACATTCCTTTTTTCCAGGGGTATACAGTAATATTTGAATTTTATGAGTGTAGACACAATCTAGCAAATTAGAAATAAACATGTTAATACAGGGTTACCTGCCGCACAACTGCAGATGTCACCTCTGAAAAACTGAGGTCAGGATAAGGCATGTCACAACAGTATATTTCCCAGAGGCAAATTCCAAAGCTATACACATCACATTTCCTATTGTAAGGATTTCCATTGAGAACCTGCATGTACATAATACTTCAGAGTTATAGAAGTAGGATGGGAAGATATGTTTCAATAACACAACACTTTTCATCATTTGCAAACTATACAATGTTTAGATGGTAAGCTTTAAATAACTAAGGAGACAAATGTTACCTCAGGAGCCATATAACCAAGGGTTCCAGTTTCACCAGTCATGTCACTAGGATTGGAAGCTTCAACTCGCGCAACACCAAAATCAGCAATTTTAACATTTCTAGATCTGTCAAGAAGCATATTCTCTGTTTTAACATCCCGGTGTACAATCTTCTCCGAGTGCAGATAGCTTAATCTATTTACAGCAGTGGAGTTATATGAGAAACTAGAATTTACCAATGCATACCTTATTTTATATAACTTATTTCCTTTTTTATTCCTCTTTTGTTGTAAAACCCCATGGATTTGAGAGTTGATCTAACACTAAGTTGATGGAATGAGTGGGTTAGTAGACAGCCATTGTGAACTAAAGAAAAAGCAGTGCTAATTTTACCATTACCTGGAACGAGGATTAATGAAACTTAATTGGGGTTAGTGAACAAATTTAGAGCTTAGTTTACTGAAATGCTATTCCAGAAATGTGGTTGGTTCCAATGGGCATTATTAAATACCACACAATTTGGTATTGTCATAGTCAAACTCAGATCGGCTCAACGAGAGAAGAGAGAGAGAGAGAGAGAGAGAGAGAATTGTCAATTGTAAAGCTTAAGGAAGAATACCCTCTAGCGATGTCAAGAGCTATTTGGACGACAACTTTGAAGGCCAATTTGCGTCGGCGATTTTTTATGAGAAAAGTTTTCAGGGCCCCACCAGGAAGGTACTCAACCACCACGCAGCAGATATTGCTCGGCATCATCAGTTGCCCATTTTCTGTTTGAATGTTTAGGTCGCGAGCCCCCATCACTGCTCCTATGAACTGGCAGCCAAATATCACTTTACATTAGTTTTCCAACACAAAAGTAGCAACTTATATAGTATTGTTTTGAATTTTGTCTGGGCCTCAGCTACGCCCTATTGCTCGGTAATTCTCAATCTATGAGTGTACTTTCAAGGTGTCGAAGAGATACTTTACAGTAACAAAAGAAGCTAAATAGACCCTTCCTTTAGAATGGAGCAAGCTGATTCCGATGGAAATTAAACCCTGATCTCTAGAATATATAACTCAGGACCTATTAGCTCAAATAAATGCCAAACTAAAAAAAAGGTTATGCCAATTGCCCGAAACCACTTAGTTGTTTTATGTTCAGGCCTACCAACAACAAAAAGTTGCCTGTTAAGATTTTGTTCTTTTTTCACAAATAAAAAGGAGTATTCATCGAATCCATCACTCAACATGTCTCCTACAACAACCAACAAACAACATTTTTGAGTTTATTTGTACCTAAAATGAACCAGTACCATTGCAATTCACTCAAATGAAAAATTGAGCAGATAATGCTATATCTTTTATTGACCTCAGGTGTTCAAAGCGACAATAATGTCTTAACAACTATTCATGAAAAACCTGCAGTCATGACTTCTAATAGAGAACTTTGTTCATATTGTCCGAAGAAAGTAAAGTATATACCAATATATATGTACAGTGCTGGACTGACTTGCAATAGTTAGGCACAATCCAATTCAATTTCAGCACGCTATGTTACTTTGCTATGGTTCATTTGTAGGAAGTTCTTACTGCAAATTATGCCAAATCCTCCAATATAACATACATTACATTGAAAGGCCGTTATAGAGAAAAAGTAAAGAAAAGAAGTACCTTTGTAACATTAGGGTGATCAAGTTTATGCCAGACTGAAACCTCCTGAGAAAATGCAGCTCGTAAAGCGGACACCTCTGATTCTGACCGGTTGCCTTCTTCTCCCCAATCGAGCAACTTAACTGAGAGCAAAAGTTGATACAAACTGTTGTAAAACAATACATGAAATACAAGACAGTTGTCTCTAGCATGAGGCCTTACACAAATACATAATGAAAAAGAGACCCTTAATAAATTTGGTCAATCTGTATTCTCTTTAATACTTCTGCAAAATTGCAATGGAATGCCTTCAATTTCCTCAATTAAATAGTTAAAAGGAATTTTGAAATGTTTAATTTTAATGTCTTGTGGACAATAAAATTGCTTTCTAGCCGAATTTCATGAATGCACCTGCGAAACCTCACGGAATATAACAACTATGAAACTTCAAAATATTATGCATTATCACCAGGGACTATCACTTCTGTACAAATAAAAAACATCACTTCATCCTTATTTTCCTCCCTTTTTTCTTTCAAAAGATTCCAAAATTACCACTCAATCCTAGATCTCGCAAGACCTGCACCAACCCGACTGCAATCTGATACAATCTGATACAATCTGAAATATCAAATGAACTGAACTGATATAATATTACCCGACCTACAAAATATCCAGAAAGTAACCTGAACTAAACTATCTATCAAAATCAGACCCATATGTTCCGCACTTGTACTTTTTTTACCATTGACTTTGGAAGGGAGCAGTAGTTCTACAACACTTCAAGAAACTAAAATAAAAGGGTTTAGATCATTATTGATGTTTTCCAACTTTAACACTCATGCATGTTATTGTCATTTTACAGTGGCTTACTAACTTTAAATGTTTGTGTGGGTACACATGAAGCTTCCTCTTAGCTTAATTCCCCAAAGAGGGCAGTAGAAACCTTAATCTTTAGTCAACATGTGGTTATAGTATTTAGTAAAGAATTTGAGAACATGTGACATCCACATACACTTGTACATTAAAACCTGCTGCATTTTTTTATGAAACAATAGTCATAAGCTAAGTGGAACTTCTAGTTAGAAACTTTCTCAGTTGTATAGTCCGAACTAGTTAGGTACATCATTAATTATTAATGAATTAATCAAAAGGATGACTTAAATAATTAATGACCAGTATCTTTCAACAAACTTATGCCCATCTTTTGTGCCGACATTCCACTAAATCTCTGCAAAGAAGTCCACAGTGGACCTTTTCTTATCATCTGCCTTTGACTCCCCTTTTTTCTCCTATCTTCCTCTCACGAACTTAACAGGATCACAAGGTATCACAAGTCTAAAACTAGTATCACGTATTCTAAGTCCAATAGTTGTTGGTTTTGGGTCACATGAAAGTACCAAAAAGTGAACCTTATCTAGTAATGCTCACAGGTCCTGTCTTGTTAGAAAAGGATAGCACACAAAAAAGGGCGGCTAAGGAGATAAAAAGAGAGAGATTGAACTTCTCTCCAATTGTAAGAAAACAATTAGCAAGCTACAGAAATATCTGGACTGTCTGATCTAAATCAGATGACCCTTAACAGCCAGTAATTATTCGATTGTTTGCTTAATAGTAGAGAAATAATCTAGAAAGAGAGACCATAAACCATTAAAAGATTCACATTTTTAGTGCTTTGGTAAAGCCAAGCCAAAGTTGGGCTACTAAAAGCAAGACAATGACTAATAGAAAGAAACTTTGGCAGCTTCTGTCAAGAGTTTCAAAAAAAAAAAGACTAATAGAAAGAAACTGCCAGTGTTAAGAGTAAAGTCCAGGCTCTTGACAAGGACTTGGGTAATTGTTAGAGTAAAGTTCCTGAAGAAACTTTAAAAAGTAAACAATTACATGGTCTAGTGGAGCAAACAGACACTTATGCCATCAGATCAGCTAATCAATTGCATTCTCTACTATCTATCAAACTAATTAACCAAATCTCACATATATAACATGAATTCATGGAATGATCCTAAGATATCACTGAATGGAACTTAAACTTAAGATAATGCTTCAGTAGGTAAAAGGTGATAAGCCATATTATTACTGTTTCTTGTTTGAATTAAGAAAAAAAAATCACTCACACACATGCAAATTATGTTTAAATTAAGAAAATAATTCACTCACACACATGCAAAATTGAAATTCCTTTTTCAGACAGGAAAAAGGCTCAAGTTTTATGAAGGAGTTTCATTTAGCTTGATAAGCATTATGTGATAAATGTAAATTGCAAAGACAAACAATTTGACTGAAAATTCCGATCCCATTTTTGAACTTTGTACTTCCAGTATGATTTATCATACAGAATTACCAATTTGAACATATAATTAAATGGAAGTAAAAAGTAGGTAAAATAAAGGGCCCATACATTTTTTTTTGTTCTTTACACTACCAGATGCTATGTCCAAATGAATGCAACCAAGTAGATAGTTCCAACAGTTCTCTGTCACTGACTAAATTAACAAATCTTTTAAAAATTGATGCATAATTCAATCCAAAGCCAAACAGATTTCATTTAACGAAAGAAATATCAAATTAATTTATTGTCATCTATTATTAATCATCGAGGAGGGAAAAAGAAAATCTAAAAATTAAGCAGATAGACATAAAGCCCCCGCCCCCCAGTAATTTTTTCAAGAAAAACCCCAACAAATAAAAATTCAGTCACTTGTTTAGTGTTTCACCAAAAAGCATTCCTCACTAGAACTCTTCCAGTAAAACTCCCACCCGCTCACCCACCCACAAACACACACAAATTAAGCTCGCAACCTTTTCAGGTTTAATTTATTTTTTTCTCTATATTTTAAAAATTTTAAACGAAACAGAGATAGCAAGTCAATTTACCTGCGACATCCTGGCCGTCGTAAACGCCGCGATGGACGGTTCCGAAGGTGCCACGTGCTATCACTGCCTTGATCACGAGCTTAGCAGGATCGATCTCCCACTCCTCCTTCTGTCTCCCCCTTTCTCTCTCTTCCTCTTTCTTCTTCTCCATCGTCCATGTTCGACTCAAGTGCCTCTCCAATTGCTCGTCTAAGCTCTTCAAGTCGATTTGATCCGCCCGTACGAATCCATCTCCACCACCACCTCCTCCTCCTCCTCCTCCATCCTTCATCTTCTCTCTCTCTCTATCTCTGGAAGAAAGCATGTTCTCTTATTACTAGTAGTATAGAGATACTTGATTTGTTTCTCTTTGTCCGAGTTGCAGCAGAGAGAGAGAGGTAAAAAAAGAAGCGAGCGTGCTCTGTTAGAGGTCTCGGTTTTGTTATTTGGTTTTTGGATTTTTTGGTCGTTTCGTTTCTCCTGGCCGCCTGGCCGCCTGGGGAAGACTGCGGTTTTTCTTTACTGAAGAGGTGAAGAGGATGTTGTTTCCTGAGCCCGGTTCTTATAACAGACTTCCATTGACATCTGGGTCCCGCGTAATCAAAAGTAGGTATATGTATTGAATCGGGTGTATTCAGAGAATAAACAAGGGGTGAAGTTCAATATCTACGTGCCATGTGAGCACATGGAGTGCTGCGATGAAGGTAAACTCTTGTCAGTTGTCACTGACCGCGTTGCTTGGTTATAAAAATAGGCAAAAATTAGTTCAAAAAAAAAGCAAAAATTTGGGTATTCACTACTCACAGTCACACTGGATATTCTATAGTTTATATTAACCGTTCAATTCATTTATGTTGATAAAAAATAATTAATTTTAATTTCTGAAATTATTTTTTACCAATCAATCTTGATGAATTAAAAAAACTAAATAAACTAGAGTATCCAATTTAATTTACTCATTTTTCGAAATGTTCAAATATTTGCCATAAAAATATATAAAAGAAAAAAATAATAAAAAATGGAAATGCTTTCGCTTGTCAGTTGTCAGTGAGCTAGGAGTTCTGAATTCTATAATGCACTAGGTAGAGGATCGTGCTACGCCTGATGCAAGAAGCGACATTGAATTAAGAAATGAGCATATAACAAATAACAACAACAGATAAGAAAAAAATAGCATAATAAGAAAATGAGTATATAACAAATATGAGCAATTAATAACAAATAGAAAGGAGACATAAAAGATATGAAACAATAGCAGCAACGATATAAAAATAGAAAAATCAACAGAAAATGCTCATAAAACAAAAATCGAGCGATAAATTATAAATAAGCTCAATATAACAATCCGAAGTGTCATTGATTGCAATTCTTTGATTATGCTTACCTAGAACATTAGTTCGCTTAAAGGACTTGTTAAATTTGAGCATAAGTAAGAAAATATATATAAAATATATATGTATAAAGTGGTTCTACGTCAATGATATCTTCAAGCACAAAACCCAAAAAAAATTAAATGAAAATTGACGATGACAACACACACAGCGGTACCAGATGCATTTTTAGCTCATCTGCTTTGAGGAGTAAAACTTATACAAACACTTCATACATATTTCTAAGATGGTACGATAGCCAAGCACTATGCCTCTATCAGATAAAACTATATTTTTTTGGCTACCTAAAGCATAAAAAAGTAACACTTATTAGATCAGAGATCATTTCAAACATGTCAGAACATCAAACTGCACAATGTAATAAAGTAATCAAGCACCTTCTTGGCTGCTAGGCCTGATCGAAAACATTAAACATTCTTTGGATGAACATCTCTAACAAAGTAAGAATTACACAATACTAACATCTTTTATTGAAGTCTTGAATAATCGAATGGATTCCTAGATCGATTTCATCAAAAACATAATTTTTATCGTCTTCAGACATATTTTAATAATTCATTAAAATTTTCATCATAAGCAAATAAAATGTTGCACATAGGAACTTGATCATCTCGACCTAGATTGACAAAAAAAATTACCTTCAAAAGAATCACACGGCTGCAAAACAGATCTCTCTTCTTGTATTGTTGTCATGCATTGATATTTTGATAACTTTTTGAAGATCCTTGTCTTCTTGATCTAAATGATAATTGAATCGAGTCACTATTCACAAAAGAAAAAGACATAATCTTGACAAAAATAATCAAAAAATAATGCTGCCATCATCAAATTTCCTTCTTTTGTTCCTGAATCGCTCAAAACCTTGTTATGATATCAACACTGTCTGCAATTATAATTTTCTAATAGAAAAATTTGTGTACCCTACCTTTGCTTGCGGCTTTCAACAGTGGCTCAGTATATATATCAAACACTATCAGGAAGTGAGATCGACAAAGAAAACCCCTTTGTTTGATGCTACAAAAAATAAACATCAATGCATAACTCAACGTACAAAAGAAAGATTGTCATCCCATCACAATTTGACAAAGTCTATATTTCTCTTGGACCCCTGAACGAAACGAAATTTTACACGATTACCATAAGAAAAAATGATACAAAAGTTTTGCTAAAATATTAAAATTTTTCATAGGATAGTTAGCGAAGAGAATTGCATTTGGTAATAATTGAATTAATTGTCTCCAAATTTTTTTCTAATCCCATTTGCATGGTTACCAGGTCAATGTTCTAGATAATCGACCTTTATTTCTACACTTGTTGCCTTTTTACATGCGTCCACAAAACTCTTTCACTGACTTACCTGATGAACACACAAGTAGAAAAGCATTAATATTTACATTAGGTAAAATAGCTAAAGGCTATTTGTAGAATCTACCATGAAAATACTATGGTAATTTCACAAAATAAAGGTAGAGTGTGAGCATAATTACGTATCAGTGAGCCAGAAAACTAATAATTAACTATGTTATTAACCTTAGTTCCAACTTCTGTGGCGGGAGGTGCAACTTCATATACAGGTCTAGGTTATATATTCATCTTATGTTTAAAATGTCTAAAAAGAAATGCCAATCATGCAAAACACATATTTGGGTTAGCATTTTAGTCATGATAGTGATGGAAATCAGGAAATGGCACATTGGGGCAATATCAACTTTACGCTAAAAGATCAAAAGCAACTTGAGTATATGTTGTCAACAGACAGATCAAGATACAAGATCTCTGTGGGGCATTTTGTCAAACATCTCTCGCACCTCCTAAATCATCCCAGTATTTGCATAGGCAGTGAGCATCGTATTCCAAGTTATTTCATCCCTATAAATTCAGAAGAGTTGATTGTTGCTCTTATTTACCAAAGAAGTACCACAAAACTTCAATTGTATGTCAAATAAACTAACCAAGTGAGGCATCAGTTGATTCAATAGAATAACAATGAAGAAAAGAATCTCAGTTTGCTCTAGAGATGTAACTGAAGATGAAGAACCGAATGCATTCTGTTGAGATCTATGGCAAGACCTCCAAACATTTTTTTATAAATTGCTTAATCACCTCAGATATTTTTTATTAATTTCTCTTGATGTATATCCTTTTGTATTAAATTTGCTCTCTTTCTTATGTTGAGTATAATTTTTTAGCAGATGTGTTTTTAGTATTTTATTTTTAGTTTTTCTTATGTTAGTATTTTTGAAGCAAACTAAATAATTAAGTTTATGTGATAATTCTGATTGTGACACTTTATTTGTTTTTTAGGATTTTACTTTTGTGTTATTTTGTAAGCTGTCTGGATCAGTTTCTTTTCTTATATTTATGTTGACAACACATCGGTGATACCTAGAGAATCATCGTCTAAATGAAATTGTTGTGCAGTGTATGTATATGTTATATTGTTATGTAGTTGAAAAATAAATACGCGCTAAAATTTTTAAAAGCACTTCTCCAAACAAATATTGTTAATGTAACTAAATGACATGAACACATAATATTGAATATGTGTCGAATAATTCACAAATATGTAATAAACACAAAAATAGAATTTGAGCAACACACAATTTAAATGTTATCCTATTAATAATATTTGAGTATCATCGTCATATTCAATATTATTTGAGCAACATACAATTCATAATATCTTCCGTTGCTTCGCACGAGTACGATTACTAGTTTCTCTTAATAAACGCATAACAATTCATTATTTTATTCATTACTTTCATTTTTTTATCTTAGGAAAAGAAAACTAATGAATTTTTATTTTCTATTTCGTAAAACAGATCATGTGCTATTTACTTCATTTCCCCTTTGTTTTTACTCTGTTTTTTTTTTCTCTTTCCAACATTATGATATCAACCATTTAGGCTTTCATTAAAAAAGATATATGTTAATATGTCATGCAATGTTTTTGTATTTGTTCCATCGCAGTCCCTATTAGCGACTTCATTATCATTATCAATGATGATGAGTAAAAAAAGAAAGAGATGATCTCACGGAGCTAACAAACAAATATGAGGACGGATATAATGTTTTTATTTTTGTGTGTTTTTATGATGTCGTCATTATCTTATATGAGGACGGATATATATTACGTTTTTATAAAAAAATGATTATGTCTTTCAAATTTTTTTGTACAAATAATTATATAAGATAACTTTTTTTAAGAATAAATATTATTTCGAATTCTTGAAAAAAAAATCGTAAACTTGAACTCTCTGATTAGAATCTTGAATCCGCCCCTAATCCTACTACATAATAATAACCTTAATCCACAAGAACTAATAAAAATAAAACATATCCAGGAAATTAAGTCATCAGCACGTTGCACCAAAGGCCCCACTCAAAAGAATTAAAAGTGAAAATATTTAAATTCCCTGTGTTGATTTTTTTATCCTCAAAGTTTCTTTTATTTGATACAGTTTTTTTAATGGAAATTTTTTTAGAGTCAGTGAGACTCTAACATGTTATGTTGTCGATTGATGCGAGTTATCTATCAACTAAACACATAACTATTAGGTGTGGTAAAATTAGTCATTTTATCATTTTATTAGAAATATTTAATGTTATAATATCTTTTATATGACCTATTTAATTATTATTACGAGCTAAATTCATTTAAGAATGATTAACTAAATGTGTATCGTATTTTGATGGAAAGTCTGATGTACAAATTTATTGTATTTGATTTCAAAAGTTGTCTTAAATTTTATATATACTCATTCTGATAATTTTATGACAGACCATAATGTTTATCCATTAAAGATAGGTGTTACTTAAATTAATTAATTAATTAATTAGCATACGTGGAGGGGCGCTATTAGAAAAAAAATGCGCCACGTGTATTGGCATCTTTTTTATTATTAAGGATTAAATTCATTGTACACATTTACAGACCTATGTTACTCCGGTTCTTCCAATAATCATAAGAATCGGTATCGGATGCGCCACGTGGCGCACTCTATTATTTTAATAGATTTGATCGGTTGGATGCGGTCTCGGATGCGGCTGGGTACTTATTTATTTGTTTTTTAAATATATTTGTTTATAATATTATTCATTTTTTATTTAAATTTATTATATATAGTCGCATCCGTATTCAAGATTTTTTGAAATTAAAGTATCACCGCATTCGTACCGTATCCGATACGATACTCGCACTCGCAACTGTGCAACACAGGTACAGACGCACCATTTGATTTGCATGATTTGGATAATATAATGAGGGGCCTGTTTCATTTGGAAACACACTCTCTCTCCTCTGCATTTTTCCTTTTATTATCTGTGTCACATACACAGTAAGGATATAAATTAAGTTGTTAAGTGATAGTGGGAGAAAAGAAGACTTAAAGAAAATCAGAGTGAAGAAAACGCCTAAATTATTATCATTATGTTGAGGAAAATCTTTGATGATCGATACTATTACGACGACAGTTTGGTTTATCTTTACTTGCTGAAGGACGAACTAACGCTTCTGCTTAACAAATTCTGCTTTTCAATACTGTAAATTTTTTTACTTATGATTTGTTATCTTATATAGATTATGTATCTTGAGCTGTAATTGTTTATTAGTAAAATATATAATGATCATTAAACGTATTTTATTCTATCACATTTTAGTTGCAAAATAACATATTTTGAAAATTTCAGAACAACAAGTGATAAAACTAGCCACTCTTTTCTGATACTTTTTTTCTTCTGAACTTTTTTTGTATTTAATATACAATTTCAATTCTGAATATCTTTGTATGGTCTTCGCCTTTGGATCTGAACAAAGAATGTGTAAGAGAGTGCTGATATCATACGTTTCTATATGTGAAATAATATAACATAAATAAATTGATTAGATGATTGTATAATTGTTAAAGGGATATCATTTAGATATGCAATCAAGTAAAGTATTATATATAATCACGTGACTACATTATTTTCCAAGTGGTGAAAGTAAAAGCAATATGGAACCTAGATTCTAATTATTAACGAAAAAAAAATGCTAAGGCTACGTGATGCCTCTCCAATGGAATGGATAGCTGATATATTTATCTCTTTATCGATATTTTTATACGTGTGTGTTATGCATGTTAGACAATTTATTATGTATATTAGACAAATTTTTATGTATGTTATTTTGTACTGAAAAATAATTATGATGTTAGATGAGTTGATATGCATGTTAAACAAATCTCATTCATTATTATGCATGTCAAACAAATTGTTATGAATGTTTAAAATGCATAGTTATTTTTTAGTACAAAAATAATATAAAAAATAATATGCACATCGACTCGTCTAACATGTATGATAACTCATATAACATACATAATAATTAGATATCGATACAAGTATATACGAAGAGATCACCAAAATATTTTCCATCAAATAGATGTATACCGAGGCAAACTAATAACTAAAAAAAGATAAGGTCAGTGGCGAGGCAGATTTTACTCAAACTGCAATAATTTAAAGAACAAAAGATTAGTGATGTGAATAATATAAAAGTTGATAAACTATTTATGATTCAAATTAACAAAAATGACACATTTTTATATAAGTATATTAAAACTTTAATACATATTTAAGATATATTTAGAATGGTATGGAATCAATTAACCCACTTAACCTTAATCCCTCCGCCTCTGAATAAGATAGGAGAAAAAAAAACAATTTTATATATTATCTAGTGCTTCCATCAACCAAATACTTGAGATAAATGTTCCCCTCTCTGTTTTTTATTTTTTAGTTTGCTTTGCTTTCACATTTGTTTACTTCTTATTCTGATGTAACATCTGTTTTGGAAGCTATTAATCTGTCAACAATATTTCATTACTATCAGAAAAGACTAAGAACAGTTTGTTAGATCAAAAGAACAGAGAAATGCATGCTTGTGTTTTCTAACTTCCACATCAGGATAAATAAATTCCAAATATCACAATTATTCATATTTGATTTTCAAGTATCATTCTTGCTGTATCAGCAGCTATGCATTGTCACATCATCATTCTGATTATACCATTATTGCAAATAAAAAATTGACATGTTTCTATTGATAAGTACTGCCACACTTTGGAATCATTTTTAGTAAAAGATTAAAACTCTGTTGTCCTTTGAACAACATGGGCTTTCCCTTGTCAGAAATTCAGGCCCACAAAGCCCAAACAAACTACCGTTGAGACTTCAAAGTCCATAAACCCACTACTCTCATTAGAATCACATCCGTCTGTTTAAGATCGGAAGGTTAAGAAAAGCAGGCTCTCTTTCTTTATACCGAAAATACAGAATAATTTGGACCGTCGGATTAAAGATCAACGCTCGACCGCTAATGATATGATTCAGGGAAGATTTTTTATATTATTAATCTGAGCCAATGATTCTTAATCCGACGGTGCAGATCTAAATTTTCTCCTTTTTGGAGAGAAAAAAACTCTCCAGAGGATTTCGTTTCGGCTGAGCAGTAGTTCAGTGCTTCCTAATGGCGATTTCTCTGATGAGAAACGGCGCCTTCTCTCTCACCTCCCTCTTTCTTCCTTCCTCCAACACTCGTTTGTCGTTACTTCGACGCACCTTCTCCTCCTTGCGCTGCCGTACGCTCCGATCGTCGGGTTCTGGTTAGTTTTTTTATATCCCGAGTTTGAGTGTCGTTAGCATTTACTGATTATATTTATCAGTTTATCCATCTGGTTTCCAGATGCTTGCGTTAACTCGAAGGTAATGTTGAAGGAAATGGAGTTCTCTGAGCTCGAAGTAAGTGCTTTCTCTACAAAATGTTAGTTTATTTTTATTTATTTCACCTTTACTCTCCTTTTTGTTGGAAAAGTTCTTTAGCTATAAATTGGGAATTAAGCTCCAGTGATTCAATTTGGTATTAATAAGTACTTGACCATGCAGACTAGCCCTAATCAAGACCTAATTGTCCTGGACTTAGCACCATTTAGTAACTTTAATCTCTTTAACCTCAACTGTGCAACTAAAAACCAAGCAAGCCCAAGGAGAAACCAAATATATATAGTTCAGTTAAATTATGGAGGGGTTTGGTCTTTTCTGGTCAAATTGGTAGATAAACTGTGGAAAATCCTGTACTTACCCGGTCCACCATTGAAAATTCAGTAGCAGTTTACAAGGCCATAGATAGTCTTTGGTGTCTAACTAACATATATATCCAAAATATTTGTGACAGAAATGGGTTCAGTCGCATGGGTTTAGGTCAGGTCAGGCCATGATGCTTTGGAAGTGTCTATACGGGAACAACACATGGGCCCTCTCTCATGATGAATTGGAAGGTATATTATAAGTTTTAGGCAAATTTTCTGTTTCCAATCTTGTTGATTCCATAATTTGGCCTTACCAATTTAGATAGCAACATGTTGTCAAGTTTTCTATGAAAATTCTTATTATATATATTCACTAGAGCTCTGAATATTTTTTATACGGCAACAATGACTGGACATTTTGGGTCATCTGCAAATGATTTTTCATTAAATAAACATTATGATGTAACCAACGGATAACTAAGTTGCCTCTGATCTTATTATATTGGCTAATTAAAGTTCACTTTAATTTTTAACTTAAGAATGTATAAGCTCAGAAATCAACATATATATACATCTTGTCTGGTTTTAGCTTAGAGGAACAAGAGAAACAATATAAAGTTGTTTGCACTATAATACAAGAAAGCGAATGTTATTTGTAAATAACAAATTTGGTATCTGGTGTAAATACAAGAAGGAAGGATGTTGTCTGTTAACATCACAAGTGTAAACAGGGGCAAATTCAGGAAAATTTTCAGGGTGGTTCAAAATCATGAATATTTTAAAAAAGATTCAAATTATAAGTCTATTTTTCATAAAAAAATTTCTAATTACATGGTCAATTTTGGAAAAAAATTTCCAGTGGGACCCACCTTGGACCTTAGTGGCTCTGCCCCTGAGTGTAAAGAGTGATTTACAGCATACCATTACAAAAGAACCAGTAGTAAACTCTCGCTAGCTACAAATCTTAAAATTTACTTTGTATTGATCCTGACCACAATTATGATGTCAATTAGAAATTGCAGAAAATTTGAAGTTAAGATTTAGTGAGGTCGAGTCTAATTATCACTTATCTGGTTGATTCATTGTCATTGCTCTTTTGTGAGATATTGTACCAGAGACCCATTTCATTGATGTTTACTGTTTTAGGTTTGAACAAGGACTTCAGGAAGATGATACATGAAAATGCTTCTCTTAAAACACTAACAGTGAAAGATGTTTTAACTGCATCAGACAGGACAAGGAAGGTGTGCCTAGAGCCTCGAAGCCTTAGATTGATCTATTTTGCTACTTCACTTCCCCCTCCTCTCACTTAAAAAATCAATATTATAGTTTAATTGTTTGCTAAACATAGATGTCTGGTCCAAAATAGAAGTGCACTGAAAAAAAGCAAAAACAGAAGAAAAAGTGAAAATAATGCAGAGAACGCCGTTCTAATTGGGAAAAGCGAATTAAATATTTGTCACAACTGGGACTTTTGATAATCTACTTTTGCAGATACTGTTCATGACATGACAAACAAGTCCCTGTATATCTAGTACCTGAGAATCTGAGATTTTATACATTATCGACAAGATTTACGTAACTAGGATGTTTTGACTAATTCAACATACACAGGATATTACAGATCCTATTATCTTTGGAAGATGGTGCAGTGATTGAGACTGTTGTGATCCCCTGTGACAGGGGCAGCAGGGGCCGAACAACTGTCTGTGTGTCGAGCCAGGTTGGGTGTGCCATGAATTGTCAATTTTGTTACACTGGAAGGTATTGTATTTTTTTTTGTTTCATCACTGCTGTGTGCATTCAGGTCATTAATTATCTAGATATTAAAGAGAAGCGTCTCCTGTATTTTGAAGATATTCAAAATGCTGTCAGATTAGCCTTTCATATATGACACCTTAACATATATGACACCTTAAAATGTCTTCCCCTTTGTATTAAATTTGCAAGGCTGTCAATTTTTCTTGATGGCTAATTTTATACTTTCATGATAGGATGGGACTGAGAAGGCATTTATCGACGGCTGAGATAGTAGAACAGGCTGTACTTGCACGCAGATTATTCACTAGTGAGTTTGGTTCTATCACAAATGTTGTTTTTATGGTAAGCACTGATAGTTCTCAATATAAGCTCTGACTATTAATATATATATTTTGGCAAAAACTTAGGTACACCATTCTAGGTGCTCCCTAGGTACTCCAATCAATCCGTATCATTTGATTGGAATGTATAGTGAGAATCTTAATGCATTTAAATGATATGGATCAATTGGAGTATCTAGGGAGCACCTAGAATAGTGTACCTAAGTTTTTGTCATATATTTTTTCATATATTTGTTTTTGTTTTCCAGTTGTTTTATCTTTCTGTTATATGTGCTCTACAGGGAATGGGAGAACCGTTGCACAACATTGACAATGTAATAAAAGCTGCGGCTATAATGGTGGATGATAAAGGTCTTCATTTTAGTCCCCGCAAAGTTACTGTATCTACTAGTGGGCTTGTGCCTCAGTTGAAACGGTTCCTTAAAGAATCGAACTGTACACTTGCCGTTAGCCTCAATGCCACAACCGATGAGGTGATTATTCAGCATCAATATATATTATTGACCCTTTTTCTTGATTTTTTTGTTTTACAGTTTTAGTACCATTTTTTTGTCATTTTATATTATTTAGTTCAACAAAATATCATAATATAGGTCAGAAACTGGATCATGCCGGTAAATAGAAAGTACAACCTTAGTGTTCTTCTAGAGACCCTGAGGGAAGAGTTGCGATTCAAACACAAGCATAAAGTCTTATTTGAATATGTAATGCTCGCTGGAGTAAATGACAGGTTTCACTTTTTTCCTTTTACTTTGTTAATGTTCATTGCACATTGAATTTACCTAAGGTTACTATTAGATACCTCTTCAACTGGAGGTAATATAAATTTGTATGATAGTCTTGAAAAGATCTGATTTTTGTATATCTGACATGCCAAGAGAAGACAGTGTGGGACTCTGGGTAGCTCTAAAAGTCTAAAGCCAAAGACATAGAGCTTGATCTGTAGCATTGCAATTCTGCTTATACAGCCTTGATACAACCTTGCAAAAGATCATTTGTCTCCCTTTTCATTTTCTCTACAGTCAGAGCTGCATTATTAGTTCTTTTTTTCTAAAACTTGACCCTGGTTGAGCCAAAATGCTCATTTTCCACTAGGTTTTATGAAGAATTTCATCTATTAATTGTTATTTGTCAGTAAACGTAAAGGTCAAACAAAATTAAACAAAAGAAGGTACTGAAGGTTAAAGATCCTCCTTTCCTTTTTGCAATAATTGTACAGCATAGATGATGCCAAGAGGCTAATACAACTAGTCCAAGGTATTCCATGCAAAATAAACCTGATATCTTTCAACCCACATGAGGGATCTCAGTTCAAGCCAACACCAGAAGAGAAAATGATCGAATTCCGGAATGTTCTGTTAGAGGCTGGCTGTGTTGTGTTATTGCGACTCAGCCGAGGCGATGACCGGATGGCAGCCTGTGGGCAACTTGGGGAGCCTGGTGATTCCCGAGTTCCCTTGCTACGCATTCCCCAGCAATTTCAAACGGCTTTGTTATAGTGTCTCACTTTAATCTGAGAAGGTTTTGCCTTATACTATAATTTTTGTTCGTCTTTTAACCCAATATTGTTAATGTTAGCATCATAAGTTCATAACATTGGCCATGAATTTAAGAGTATGCACAAACTAGATATTATGTGTCTTGTTGGCAAACTGTTATTTATCATACTGTTATTATCATACTGTTATTATGAAGGTTGTGTCAATAATTATGTTACTATGTGCACACTAGTTAAAATTCATCGAGTCATCTTGAATTTAGTATATGCACACTGGTAAGGATTTCCAATGCAGAATAAATTACTCAAAAGCTGCTGCCACTAATTCTCAGCAACACAGGTTGCAGGAGCTGTTGATTAAAAGCAGATGTTTGGATACTTGGATTGGGCAAACAAGAGGGCCTATCCGGACCATCCGATTAAAATAATCAGAGGGTCCTGATTGAATAATGGCATATTAGTGGAGTCACAATAATAACAGCAGACAGTATACTATGATTCCAAGGCTGTCTGATGAGGGTGACGATTGAATATGTACATGATTCTAAATTACAATACGTCAGAAGAAAAAACATCTTCTACTTGGTTTCTTTTTCTGTGATATATGTGTTGCCTGCAAAAAGAAAGTTACAAAAAAAATACAGACAAATTATTCTAAACAGGCATTTCATTAAATTATACGAATAAAATTAAACATTATTAGTGTTGGTGAAAGAACTGTAGAATAGAACACATACCCTGAGAAGAAATGATCTCATGGTTAGCACAATGATATCCCTTAACCTGCCAATTTACCAGAAATTAGTTTTTAAATTGAGATATTTGTTCTAACTGGCAATCTGGTACCGAGGCTAATCTCTTACCACACTATTGCACCTCCATTTCATAGTATTTTAGGCAAAAAAAATTTCTAGCTCATTAAGGTAGAAACCAAAGTTTAAAAATCAATTTACCAAGGAATTGGATGGTATTAAAACTAAGTTGACCATAGTATATCTGGACATTTCAAATTCGATCAGAAAATTGTCATCTAGAATTACAAAAACAAAATAAATAAAAAATTGTATCAGTACTCGCTGTTTTTTGCTTCTAGTTTATGAGACTGAAATGCTTCCATGCTCTGAATTTCAAATCCAGTTGGGCTCTCCCTTGGAATAGCGATCTACAATAGTAAAATTCCATGTTATGTAATATCGAAGAGATTTAAATGAATGAAATTGCATGGTAGATTGTCAAGAGTATTACCCGTTACATTATTTACGCTTTACAAGCTTGCAACTATGCAGAAAAACTTGAGGCAACATCTTGGATTTTACTAGGGATTATATTGGTACTACCATGCTTTACAATATGATAATCAACTAGAATCGTTATTAAAATTTAGAAGCGACATTATAAATTATTTTATAATTTTGATCTGTTGTGTCAAATATGATGTAATTTGAATATTAATTGACTATATGCTATTAAAATTTGAAAACATTAGGAGTTCTATCTTATGGGCAGTTGATCATTAACTATTTTTTTTTTATTGCTTCAAATTTGTTGCCTAATTTACTAAATCACATAGAATAATTTATATATTTTTTTCATTTTGATACTTATTTATCACTTGTTAAGGTTGTCAATAAATATGGTTTCAAGTACTCATTCTAACTATGTTTATGATAAAGGTATGAAAAGAAATATATATGTACCGTTGCGTATTTTTCAATTTGTAATAGAAAGTGAAAGAAGAAGAAAAATATATATAAGCCTACCGTCATGTCAGGAAGAAAACTCATTTTGACAATAGGATGCAAATTTTCATTTTTAATGATAAATCTATCTTCCATTAATTCCAGTTTAACATTCTGACGATGCTCACCGATCTCCTGTAGACAAACAATTAAATAAAGTGACTTAAATTTTGAAACGTGAAGAACAATAGAAGGAAAAAAGAAACATGGTCCTTGGTGAAAAATGATTTACATCTTCATGTCAATGGATTCTGTAATTGTTTTAACATCCCCATGATCAATCATGCTTTAATTGGTTGTGTTGATTGCTCAAGTAAAGATGCAATGGAGAACACAATAATAGACCGTTTTCTGAATTTTAGCTATAAAATAATAACTAAATATTACGACAGTTGGAAGTTGGAACATATATATTGTTAAAATAATTTAGATTTTGCACAATGTAAAATATTTTTAAAGACATGCCTTGATTGTGTGGTGTTTAGCTAAAGAGGCTGTTCATTTTTCCATTACTTCCATTACTATTGTTATTTAAAAAAATATATATAGAGAGAGAGAGATTTGTTACCAGTAAGCAGACATCAAATGATGCATGACCATCAAAGAAGCTTTGTTCTACTGCATCTTGAATTTTATTGCCTGAAAAATAATTATATCAGAAGTTGCTTCTATAATTTTTTAAGGAGGTTAATAACAATGCAAATATCTTGTAAGAGAATTACCACAAGTAACGATTTTGTGTTCATTTGCAAAAATCCTCACAAGATCACCCTACATTTCAAGAAGAAACAATATAAAATAAAATGTAACATAATTAACAAAACTGAAATAAAATAACATAAAGAGCAAAAGAAAAAAAATTCTGTACCATCTGTCCTTCTTTCCCTATAGGGATAACTTCAACCGCAAGGTATGAATCAACATCATCAGCTGTTACAAGATGCTCTGGTTGTTTCTCTCCTGTTCACAATGTCAGTATTATTAAACATGTAATGTGTGTTGCGGTAACATAAGAAAATTATGGAAGGAGAACAACTGAACAAGATTAACTTGATTTTTTTTTTTTTTTTTTTTTTGAAATGAGTAGGGATAATCCCCTACCACTTCCTTTTCATTGAAAAAGAAGTAGAAATACACAAAGTTTTCCTGTTTCCAGAAGGACACTACCCTTTACATTGGACTTATCTGACCTTTCCTGTACCTATCTATTGCACTGGTACCATCTGGGTGGTACCAGTGCCCCTATGTTATCTACCTTTTATTCTAGTTCCTCTAAAGTTCTTACACACTATTAAGATCAAAATTCTTATAACAAGCAATGCCTTAGGCTTAAAAACCCGATTGAACAGATTAATTTGATATTACATATTCAGCATATTTCATGACAAAAAAATTAAAAGAAGGTATTAGTCAATGAATTTAGAATAATTACCAGGAATATAGACTCGGCTCCCGTTATCATACAGCCTCAACCACTGAAAAACAATCAAGCGAATATGTACCAGTCAGACATTTTTGTAACATGTACTTAATTTAACAATTTAGCATAAATATCTTTTGTTCATAAAGTTTTATCACAGCTGATTTAGAAATTAGATCAAGGAGAAGGCCAGTTTAATTTGAATTTGACCATCTGATCTCAGTTTCATCTAATTTGTCTCATCACCAAACCACTTAATCTCAGAGTTTAATTCTATCAAAGATGCTTTCAGATTAGTAGATTACGTAATCTGTTAATTACAATTGCAAAATCAGTTTTAATTATTTCAGAGAACATACTGCAAAATCACAGCGAACTGTTCCATTCAAGGCGAAACCCGCAGCATAGAGGGTATGGCCCGGACGTGCTTCGCCTGTGATGCATAGCCCTTCCACCTCCGGCAGTAGCTCCGTGTTTTCGGTTTCAGCCCCTATGAGCTGCCTTTTATCGAAGGAATCTGACCTGTCGTCAGCCTCGCTGTCACTGCTACTTGGTTGTGGATATGAATTCTCAGTTTCCATGTAATAGCTAGTTTAAGTAATTTAAGTGTGATTTTTTGTTGGGTATTATAGAGAGTATAGAAATGTTGAAGATAGGAGATGAAGGTTACAACTTAAAATGAAAATTGAAAAAGTGGAGAGTCGGTTTAAAAGGAGTATTAAAACGGTTTGGGAACCTCAGATGTTGCTTCCCGGGATGGAATAGTATGGAAGATAATTTAATTTATTTAAAGACCTTGACTGAATAATTGGTCAAAAGATATTTTCTTTTACAAAATATGGAAGATCTTTTTGGTTCGCTTCAATTACCTTGAATTATTTCTGATGGCAATTGAATTATTTTAAGTTGTTTGGAGGGTCCAACGGTGAAATTAACTAACCCATAGTTTTTCTTAACACCTTTAGTTTTAACATGACAGTATTTCTAATGATAAACCATATACCATATTTCCAATATCTAAGTTTATGATAAAAATCTAACAATACATATCACAAATTATGAATTATGGTCAAACATACAGCTAGTATTCTCTGCAACAACATCCGTAGAAAAGGAACTTTTTCGTGTGATTTAAAAAAAAAAATGAATTACATCAACGATGATCACTTCAAATATCTAACAGTCATGATTCTATTTTTCTACGTTCGGATGCTGAATTCAGACGTGAACGCATATGTCAAAATACTTGATATATTTTTTTGCTTTATCAATTCAAGTGATCTCGACTTCTAAATAAATGCGTCTAGAAAATACATATAAATGTTTAACGCAGAAAATCATGACTGACTGTAAAATTTTTTAAAACAGATAATATTATATTTTTTCGGAGGTAGACAAAAATAAAAGTTCGTAGAAAAGCTTGTAAAGAGTCAAGGTCTCCTTGTATTTATTATTTGATAAAAGGTCTTTAGATATCTTTCCTCACTGTCACTGGCAGATTGACTTCGGAGTCAACAAGAGAGACTTGTACCTAAAAATAAGATAATTTCTTGGGCACCTAATGCGACGTGTCATAACAGAAAAAAGTGCTTAAATAATCAGTATCTTAATTGTTATTCTAAATGAATTGATTTGATATGTAATATGCAGTGATATATGCAGAATTTTTTTTTTGTAATTATGTAAAAAGTTGTGACATAAGTAGTCAAGTTGAAGAGTTTTTTTTTATTCAATAGTCAAAACGATAGAATATTTATCGTGTGGAGCCTACACACGGTATAAGCTCTATCGTGTGGCCTTTCCACACGGTATTTCTTCCATCGTGCTTGAGATTTGAACAAATTTGAAAAAAAAACCCACAGAAGATCTGGCACGGTAGATAGAGTATCGTGTGGAGCGTCTAAATTGACAGTCATGGTAAAACTACTACCGTGTGGAGTGTCATACACGATAATAAATACATCGTGTGATCTCTTCTTCTCCCCACCATCGCAGCAGCCCTCCTTCTCACCTCCATGGCCGAACCAAAACATAATTTTTAGATCTCCCTCCACACTAATCTAATTTACAATCTGTAAGCGTCAATTTACTCTTCAGAGACAACCAATCCTTTTCATTCAGCTACATCTTGAGGTTAATTATTATTTTCTTTCAATTTTAAGTTTTGAAATTAGTAGTACAAATGTGAACCATGATTACCATGACCAAATTAGCCATGAAGAACTAAATTAAATTATTTGTACAAAATAATAATAGATTTATTTGATACAAATTATAATTAGTTCTTAATTTTGTTGTTAATTTTTAAATTTGTTCGATACAAAAAATAAATAGACTTGTTTGATAGCATGATCGAAATTAGCCATGATGAAATGTTTGTTTATTTGTTCTTAATTTCTAGTCATGACCAACTAATTAAATTATTTGTACAAATTATAAATAGGTCAAATAAGAATTAGTTACAAATTATTAAATTTACTTGTTAATTAGTTCAAATAGGCCAAATAAGAAAGTAAGTAAATTAGTTGTGAATTATTAGTCATAGCAATTTTATTTAAATTTATGTTGAATTTTTTTTCTAGAAATGAGTAATCCAGAAGTATTTCAAATGGAAGCCCCAGACGTATTACACTTGCCACATCAAGCTCATAGAACTTCACAAATCACGCGAACTGTAAGTTTGTAAATTTTTGCATTTTAATTAAATTTTCTATGTTTTTATGCATCTTTTATATTAATTTTGTAACACTAATATAATTTTGATGCAGAGTAATTTCACATTCAAGATGATTGGGTCGCATAAAGTTAAAGTTCCATATAGTGAGTTTTGCGAGTCGGCTCTTAAAAGATTTGGGCTAAATCAAGTCGCTCAGTTCGCAGATTCCACCACATGTATTGATAGAGCGTTGATTACTGCTTTGGTAGAGAGGTGGCGACCGGAGACACATATTTTTCATCTTCCAATTGACGAGATGACAATGGCATTACAAGACGTGAGTTGTCTCTGGGGATTGCTCATCCAAGAAATGCCAGTTACAGGCATTTCTAATGATGATTGGAGTTCTGAAATTGAGAACTTGTTGGATATTGATCCTTCTTATAATTGGGATAATCCTGAAGCTAGGCCTTGGAGAATTAGAAGGCAAGACAATGCTGATGCATGACACGAGTGTTGTACCGGATTAGTTGATATCTTCCAAACTGATCCTTGTTTACTATGTTTTGCATAAAATCTCCAATAACAATTTCTGTCCTTACACCTAACAACCAGTTTGGATTTGCTACTATTAGTAACTTCAATTTCAATATTACTTTTAATGTGAAAGTCGTGTATGACTGTTTTTAAATGTTCCTTTGTTGGAAATGTTTGACCTTCTGCTAATGGCTCCTCAAACCTTTTTGGAATACCAAAAAATGCTTCATCAGTCTACCATACCAGACACATCACCAAATTGTTCAGCCGAGTGTTTATCTCCTGGTTTACAAATGGAATGGTATCTCTCCACCTAATTGCTATGTTCTCACCTTCGATTTCATCATCCCCTCACTCTCAACATGATGCCTATTATTATCTTCAATCTCATTAAACTCTTCTTCTTCTTCTTCTTCTTCTTCTTCTTCTTCTTCTTCTTCTTCTTCATTTTTCATGTTTGTATCAAAATCACGAGTTTTGTTACTAAGTATGTTGGATTCTGGTATGCTATTCAAATTGGAACAAAAAAAAGATGATATGGGTATCTCCTCAACTACCAGTTCCAAATAACGGTAATTGTAACAAACTATAGCATTATTAAGTGTCATTTTCCACACATTTTCATCATTAACTGGAATCAAGGTAAAATACATTTGTCCACTTGGACCTGTAATCATGGTTCGGACCCTAATATTCAAAGTATATGCACTTTGATCTAGTTCAAGATCATTATATATTTCATTTTTCAACTCTTCAAATCGATTGTGTTCAGTGATAGAAAAAGAGCATTTTGCTAGTGAACTATAATCTGCTCATTGTGCTCCCTTAATTATTTAACATTCATGATATATATTAATAATGATCATTTTTGCTGAAGATCCTGTAAGACGATTCAAACGAAAGAATTTTTTCAAATAAAATAAATAGTTTCTACTCATTTCTAAAATGAAAAATATAAATATATACTTACAGTGCAACATCAATGATGCTCTTCAATTTGATATGTAATATTTACTTTGTTCTTCAATTTGCTCAAATAATTTCTAGCTTCACAGTACAAAAATGAAGGAAAAAAAGACAGAAATGTGGTTGCGGCTAGAGTTTGCTGGTGGATGGGAAGGAATTTTATAGGGGAGTTGGATTTGCAAAACCAGTAATGGTTCTACCGTGTGGCTGGGTTTTGATGGAATTGTGGCAGAAAAGCCACACGGTAGCAGTTTTACCGTGTCTCAGTCCCACACGACAACAGTTTTACCGTGTGGCTCTCCACACGATAATCCTTCTATCGTTTTGGCTATTTGCTCGAAATACCAATAATCCTTGGCTACTTTCCTCACAAACATTTTCTTAATTACCAAAAAAAACTGGATATATGTGCTGTTGGCTGCAGTTCAATTAGGTTTGCTTGAATCGGTTTGAAAAAATTTGATATTGGCTCATATCTTATGATATAATTTTATGATCGAGTTTATTTTAGCTCTGACTTGTATTATAATATGATAAAAGTTATCGATTTAACACATTATTTCATTAGTTAATGATAATTGATTTGTCTTATAGATGTTAATTGATTTAAATTTTTTAATTTGGTTTCATTAATATGTATTTATAATTTGCGTTTTGTGTCAAAATTTCAAGTTGTAAAATTTTATGTTTTCAAATAGCAAACTAACGAGATAAACTAGTGTGTATTTCGACTCGGAAAAAAATGATGTACTACCTCGGTCAATTTAGAGCATCTCCATCCCTCAAATTCTAAGAGTTTCTAATATGACGTCGCAGTTTCTAATTGAGTTTCAGGATTGTAGATGAGTTTCTTATTTAGAAATTTTGTTCAAGAGTTTCTTATTTAGCAACTATGCTTTAGAGTTTAGAGCATCTCCATCTCTGAAATTTTTAGAGTTTCTAAACTATTGCCACATCAATTTTAGAAATTTAATTTTTCTTTAGTTTCAAAACTCTCCATCTTAAAAATGAAAAAGTTAGAGTTTCTTAATTGTCACGTCAGCAAATATTACCAATATTATGAGAGACCGATCAATTTTAACCAATGATTAAGTCATGTCATAGTTTATAAACTCTAAAACATAGTTGCTAAATAAGAAACTCTTGAGCGAAATTTCTAAATAAAAAACTCATCTACATCCCTGAAACTCATTTAGAAACTGCCACGTCAGATTAGAAACTCCTAGAATTTCAGAGATGGAGATGCTCTTATAAACTATGACATGGCTTAATCATTGATAAAAATTGATCGGTTTTTCATAATATTAGTAATATTTGCTGATGTGGCAATTTAGAAATTTAATCTAACTTTTCAGTTTTAGGAATTGAGAGTTTAGAAACTAAAGAAAAATTAAATTTCTAAAATTGATGTAGCAATAATTTAGAAACTCCAAAAATTTAAGAGACGGAGATGCTCTTAGGAGTAAAATAACGCTAGAAATTAAATTACAGTGCAAGGAATTGAAACCCAAAGCCTCTGGGAAGGGCAACACCTCACACTCAGGCACAAAACCACTAGGAAACACTTGCATATTTGTTAATATGAATTACATATTATATATATCTCTTATAATATGAGTTTAGTTTTGCTAACATATCGTTAGCACCTGTGAAAACGTGAAAACGTGTTAGCTGATGTTGATTTGAATTTCAGTTTAGAAATGATTGATCTGAATTATTGAAATTATTGTTCATACTAAAATATACAAAGGATCAAATTTTCCATTTTTATAGAATTATTCTTAATATTTTATTGGAAATGTTGAAATGCATTAATCTAACTATTTAGAAAATCCTCCGATTTCAACACATTTTCAATACCTCTGATAAAATAGTAAAAAAAATGTAAATTTGGTCTCTATGTAGATTTTAGTATGGACAACAATTTCAACGGTCGATGCGGCTGTTTTCAGTTTGAAATACAAGATAAGCATCTGTTACCATGTTTTGAAAGGTGCTAACGTTAGTATGTTAGCAAACTTCTTATAATAAATATTTAAATTGTGATTTTAATGAATTTTTTTGAAATATTTTATCAAATATTTTAATACATAATGTGATTTTTTATTATTTTGTATATACTCCGTCGTATTCTATTTTTTTTTCCAAAAACATCGTATCACTGCAGTCGCATCACTTATCGAATACGATACTTGCACCCGCGCCTAGTCCTGCAAACAAATCAAACTCGAACGAACTAGCTTGTGTTTGAGTTTGATTTGAAATTAATTTCGAACTAGTTTGATTTGATACTGATTTGAATCGAATCAAACAAATTACAAACTACAAAGGGTGCGTTTGGATCATGTCATGGTTAGTGCAAAAATAGTGTTATCTAGATTAG
Organism: Eleocharis quinqueflora; assembly: GCA_964058865.1. Taxonomy (NCBI): domain Eukaryota; kingdom Viridiplantae; phylum Streptophyta; class Magnoliopsida; order Poales; family Cyperaceae; genus Eleocharis; species Eleocharis quinqueflora. Next base: position 85,227 of record CAXKVX010000712.1, read on the forward strand.
TGGTTGAAATAGTGGTTACTTTTTTGCTATCTAGGTTAGTGCAAAAATAGTGCTATCTAGATTAGTGAAAATGTTGTTTGGATTGCACATTTGGAGTAGTGATTGTTAGAATTAGTAAAATAATAAATTATTCTAGTTTTTCGACAAATAATAATAATAATATAATAATACGATACTAATAAAATGATAATAATATAATAATAACACAATGACAATAATACAAAATATTAAAGTAAATAATATAATAAAATTAAAATAATAATGATGGAAAAATAATAATAATAATAATAAAATTAATAATAAAATAATAATAATAATAACAAACAACAACAACAATAATAATAAAATAATGACAATTACAATAATAATAAAATATAATAATAATGACAATTATAATAATAATAAAATAATGATAATTACAATAATAATAATAACAACAATGATAATGATAATAATAACAATAATAATAATAAAATAATTACAGTTATAACAATAGCAACAATAATAATAATAATAAAATAACAAAATAATAATGACAATTACAATAATACTAATAAAATAAAAATTATAATAATAATAATAATAATAATAATAATAATAATAATAATAACAAAATAATAATGACAATTACAATAATACTAATAAAATAAAAATTATAATAATAATAATAATAATAATAATAACAACAACAACAACACAATAATAATAATAATAATGACAATTACAGTAATAATAATAACAAATAATAATAAAATAATAATGACAATTACAATAATACTAATAATAATAATAATAGTAATGCTAATAATAATAAAAATAATGATGATGAAAATAATAATAATAATAATAATAATAATAATAATAATAATAATAATAATAATCATAATGATGATAATAATAATAATAATAATAATAATAATAATAATAAAAACAAAGAAAGTGTTGTTTTTAAAATAATTTCTCTCTCCTCCATTTGCCACCAAAATTGCTATTTATGCTAACTCATCTATTTTGTTGGGTTAGCTAATTAGTGAGATTAGTGTGCTATTCATGAATAGCCATTTTGTGTTTGGATGCTTCTTATTTCAAAATAGTAATGCTATTCACTAAATAGCACTAACCACAATGAACCAAATACACCCAAAGTTTCTTGTTGTCCGATCGTAAAATAGTAAAATAGTAAAAGAAGATGATGAAGATGATGAATATTATCTAATAGAAGAGAGTGAATAGGAGAATGTTGACAATGAAAAAAGTGATTGTGAACCAACCGAAAAGTATTTGAATGAAGATAAAAATGCTGACACTGAAAACGAATGAACCAACTGTTGCTTTCTCTTTGTGGGGTACCAGCATGTTCTAATAGTTCTATATTATTCTTTTATACTATACATATCCAACTCTTTTATTAAAATCTATTGGAAAGATTTTGTTCAATACTACATAATGATAACAAAATTAATACACCATATCACATGCATTTCTTTCTTTAAATTTCATAATATCACATAATTATGTCAAACTATTAGAACTCTCGTATTTATCAAACATATTACTTTTTAACTAGAATTATTCCCACAACTATGGAATTTATAATTTATCCTCATTAGAAATAAAAAAATCTTCTTAAATCATATCATCCGTTTATTACCAAATAGTATGGCGAAACTACCATTTTAAAAAAAATTATTAAATGAAATAACTTAGCTGTTAAATAAAATATCTGAGTGAATATTGTGTGAACAAATTAATATACAGTATGCTACTACCATTTTCCAAAAAAAAAATGTGCGGAGAAAAAAATGGAACCAAGGAAGTTTGATGTATTTATAATTTAATTACTCAAGTTTAGCAGTGTGTTTGTTGTATGATATACTTTTACTCATTGACATAATAATAATAATAATAATAATAATAATAATAATAATAATAATAATAATAATAATAATAATAATAATAATAATAATAATAATAATAATAATAATAATAAACTTTTGAGGAAATAAATCTGACAAGTGTTGTTGATAACTGGTTCGTCCTTTTCAAATCATAAAAGCAAAACCATGTAGTTTGGTTTTAGTGGTGAAAAAAGATTCACCTTTATAAATCAGTAACAAGCAAAAGAGATCCTAATAAATTTCAAAAGCCACACCATTAACAAGTTTGTGAAAAAATCTTTTTGTTTAAAAGCCACACCATATCTTAGGCATTAAAGTTGTCCGCATGTAGCTTTCTTTTTTGTTTTGTTTATAATTAATTCTTTCCTTCATGCATCAAATTAGCACCTTATTGTTGCTTTTTTCATGTGGTCCCGATCAATTACTATAACTAGTGATATGTCATAAGTCATCGGCCTTCAGTTCGGTTTTTGTAAAGTCTCTATCAGATTCGGTTATAATTCGGTTCTTAGTAAGATTTTGAAAGGATCGGGTCTTAGAAGGGTCGGATTCGTTCCAAAAATACAGACTCCTAACGACCCTTTCAAGCCTTGACCCCGTCCGGCCCGGATCTGGCCCTCGGCAATCCTTACCCACGTCAATCCCTCAGATCCTTATCAACCCTTTCACAATTAAAAAAAGAGACCAAAGTCCTTATTATCCGACTCTGATCCAGCCCTCTGCAACCCCATAAGGGCCGGCCTTAGAGGGGCTGGACCTATTTTCTTAGAACAAAGCCCTTATTATCCGGCTCCTATTAAGTCCTCTTTAGATCCGGTCCTTACCCGGCTCTTTCGTAGGTCCTCTAGGCCCGGTCCTTGTAAAGTCCGACCCGACCCTTTAGACTTTCACTAACTGAAACACACGGATATTTCCCATCTTGCACTACTGTCCCTGAACTATCCAAATTTTTTTGAGGAAAGTAGGAATAACCTACTTAATTTTCATTGATACTTTATTTGATTACAGTAGTATCTTATTGAAAAAGAAAGAAAAAGAAAAGAAAAGAGAAAAGAGAGGAAGGGAGAAGAAAAGAAAAGAAGGTGAAGAAGGCTGAAGGATTGTCTATTGATGTCCTATCCGAAGTCCATCCATTGCTTGTACTCTTTTACCACCTGGAGGGCAATCAAAGGGGGAGACCGAGTGAGGTCGGAAAAAATGCGTCTATTTCTCTCCTTCCATATACACCAGAAGAGTGCTTGAACAAAGGTGTTGAAAGCCTTCATGGAGTTTGTTGTCATGTGTTGTGTGGTTGTGAGCCACCATGGTAATAGGTCTTGATTGTGGAGGCCTCGCGTTGGTTGTCCAGTTAGATTGAGCACTTGAATTGAGAAGGGGCAGCGTGTGAAAATATGCTTTGACGTTTCATTTGCTGATGATTGGCACAACACACACTCGTGGCTGCAATTCATCCTTATGTTCCGAAGGAACGTCCGTGTTGGAAGGCGCTCTCTCAGTAGTGTCCACGTAAAGATTCTAACCTTGGTGGGTGATTTTGCATGCCAAATTAAGGGGGCGTGGCTCGAGGTGATTCCTGGATTGATGAGTATCGCATAGACCGATTTGGCCGTGTACGTCATCGATGATGTCCATTTCCATGCAATTTCTCCTATGTCCGTGTAGCATGTAGATGCCGAGAAAAAAGGCAACAATGCCATTAGGTCTCTCAGGAAGAAGGATGGTAGTAGCCTTGCTAGCTGGGTTCGAGTTTCAGTTGAGATTGTGAGGTGTGGTATGTGGTAATGTGTCGTGATAAAAACGCAGTAAGTCAAATAAAAAACAATAATAACGCAGTAAGTCAAATAAAAAACATGGTTTCTCTATCCCGAACTTTTTTAATTATCATTAATATTATTCAAAATTAAATATTTAAAAAATACAAAATAATTGTTTAAATCTACTTCGACAACACGTGCCACCTGCCGTCCAAACTTCTAACTTATTTTTCATTTTCGAAGAAAAAAAATACAAAGAAAACTAGTATTTGGGGTTCAAGAAAATAATTGTTTAAATCTACTTCGACCAGGTTATATCTTTGTGATCCCTTTTTGTCACGGAACCGAATCTGCTTCTGCGCAATATTATGTAGTGCAGGAGCAGAGTCGTCTGATTTGCATCGAGATTCGTATTTAAAAATCTGATATCTCTTGATTTTCATCGCTGGTGATTCGTTACAGATGGGTGATCGATCTGAACCGTTCAGCCTTTGCGCTATAACAAATCCGGACCCTTTTTGTCAATGTTTTCACAGTCTCACGTTGATACAAGAAACAGTGCACTTTAAATTATGCAATTGTTTGTAAGCTATCTCAACTCAACTCAATATATGTAATGATATTCTAATAAATGAGACATTTATAATGTTACTAAATTGGGAAATGATGCTTATATTATTAATAATAATTGCTTTTTAATGCGTACTTGTTTCTGTCGTTGGTAAGTTTTTCAATGCTACAATATCAATTCATATCAAAAGTAAGTAAAAAATGTCAAATAATTAGAAAATTAGAAAATAATAATAATAATAATAATAAAAACAAGAAAATATTATCTTAACAATGAGATACAACAATAAATAAAAATATAAGACATGACAAAGAGTTGTCTCATTCTATAGTAGTAAGAAGGGTAATACATAGAATTATAGACAATTTGAATAGTCAATTCCACAAATATATGATAGATAAAATTTATGGCATCTAAAATTTTACTAGATATCAGAATTAAACTTAGTAGAAATAGCAAAATAATTATAGTGCAATATCTAATCTCACTATAGTGCAAAAATAATTATTCTTTTAAAATATTACGGTGCACCGTGAACTTCCAAATAAATTAGTGGATCTAACATCGTCAATGGAAATGCTGAAGGTTATTGAGTTTTCATTTTCTTATTCATCAAAAAAATTTACTGAATTTTAAACATGATCTTGATTCATAAACAAGAAAATAGAAAACTTTTCTACAGAATATATTAAAGAAAGAGGTCATGGAAATAAATTAACCACTGTAATGGTAGTTTTATATATATTCTATGTCTAACAAAAATTATTAGAAAGACCCCAACACAACCGGAAATAATAAATATAAAAATAGGAAGTGCATGAAAATATTGCACAAATCCTTTCTTACCGTATCTAATATTCTAATCGTATCACTTCAAACATGATTATAGTGTATAACAGTGTAAAATAAAAATAAAAAAAAGAAAATCCTAATACGTGTTGGGGTGTTGCGCAAAAGATTGAATCCTAAATTCTTAAATTTCAGGGGCTAAACTAAACATAATCCATCCCTTCAAATATCACATACCAAAACTAAAACGGAACTCAAACCCCAATTCTTAAGTATTCAAACATCACAAAACATGGCATCTTCTCCGCTCCAATCACCAACTGATGAACCTCCTCAATCGCCAACCCCACGCTCACCACAAAGCTTCCATTCATCTCTTCAATCACCGTCGCACGAACCGGCATCGTCGGGAAACCACGCCATCCCTCCATCTTCATCTCTCAACAACAATAATAGCACCAATTCCCTTCCTCAGTCCCCAACAAATGGAAGCGTTCCATCCCCAATCCTAGGCTTCAATTCACCATCATCATCGCCCCTCAACAACCGCAACGGCACCACTGAAAATCCCCCTCTCCGATCACCATTAAACCATCTCTCGATACCCGAGTCACCATCCAATAACCACATACAAGAGAGCCACAAACAAAGCCCTTCTAACAACAAGCCGGTATTATCACCGAAACTATACCCGCTGCATCTAAGATCATCCAAGCCATCCATCCCGGTTCAGCCTCCCTCTTTAAACTCGTTAACCGAGTCAGAACCGTCTCCATCCTCACTCGCAATAGTCCCCACCCCGGTCAACGAGGGAAGCAAACACGCGAAATTTGACGAGGAAGCGGTCGACTCGCCTCTGAGGACAGTGAGTTTGGATAGGAGCGATGCGCCAGGTCGGGTGTCGGGAAGCAGAGGCGGAGGGAATACAGTTGTGGCAGAGGCCGTGTGGAGAGCCGAGGTGAGATGGGGGGCGATTTTGCTCCGGGTGTTGGCTGCTGTGTTATGTTTGGTCTCGTTTTCAGTCATGGCGGCCGACAGGACGAAGGGGTGGGACGGGGACTCGTACCACCGATACGAGGAGTACCGGTACGTGACATTTAATGTTTTTTTTATTTAACATGTTAATAAGTCAATTATTTCTGTTCTTAGGGAAAGAAATGGATGATTTCTTTCTATAGTAAAAAATTATTTCGTAAAGAAATATTCCAAATTGTCATACTTAAAAAGAAATATTCCAAAATTACATGAGACTATGAGAGATTAGGCATATTGCAAAATTCAAAATTAAGTACAGCACCATTCAGGGCAGAACTACGTGGGAGTAGGGTGGCCGATTCATTCCGAAAACAAAATTTTCAAAATTAACAATATATTTGAAAAAAAAATAAAAAATGCTTATAATTTAGAATAAAAAAAAATATGCATTATTTTGAATCACCTTTAAAAAATCATAAATTTTAAATTATCCTAACAAAAATTCTAAATCTGTCCCAGCACCACTACTGATATAACTACGCTTGTCGTTAATGATACTTCGTTCGTAAGGAAAAGTATATTTGCAGTACATCTCGGTTTCGCTTTCTTTCTATAAGAGAATATTTTTTTTTCCAAATCCGAGCAATTTCGTAAAGTAGAATAAGATACTTTAATTTTACCTCGAGCCAAATTTTCAGTAGCTTTTGGGCTTGGAAAAATATCTTTTTACATTTTAAAAGAATGAACTAGCGCAGAAAGTGAACTATTAACCAGAAAAAAAAAAAATAGTAACCTCAACATCTCATTCTCACCTTCAAATATTCCCTACGTTTACGCATTGAATAGAAATAAATACTTGTTTAATATTTACGGTTGTCACACGTTGACAAGTTATCGTTTCGAACCAATTGTGCTCATCTTAGTTCTCTAATAAGTTCAATTTTTTATTATTTTATTAGTAACCACGTAAATCCTCTTGATTTTAATTTTTAAGAGATAATTGGTTTCCTGAAACTTAAGAGAGAAATTTATTATTATAGCTAAGCATATAAATCCGCATTTACAATAGCTCTTTGGTTATTTTGATAAGTTCTATAACTAAAGCTTCGATTTAAATTCCGAATATCATATCTGTTACATAGGATAAAGTTTGATGCATGTTTCTTTGCACATCGAGTTAAAACTATAACAATTTGAAATTACGGTCCTTTATTGAATATATCTAATATATTATACTTGATGCATCATGCATTAAAAACAACTGAGAAGCAAGTCTTAAAAGGTATTTTATATTTTCATAAGAAAAATATTTATGGTGAGTGATAATTAGTAATTACTTTTATAGCATGCATACAAAATTGTTCTGAGCCAGAGAAAAAAATCAGATGTATATTGGATTATTGGTGCATTGTGTAATGTGTCATATATTATAATTCATACAATCAACATTAAGGAGTTAATACGAGGAGCTGCATGCAACTAGAATTAATCACTGTTGCCATCATATTATTAATTATTTGGTCCATATGATGATGCTATTTTTTTATTCAATAAATAATTCCATGTGTATTTTTGAACTAAAAAAAATAATTCCATGTGTATTTTTTTCAGACTTTAGGTACCGAATTTTAATTTAATTCACCTAATTTTAATATTTAATCCGATCTTTTTTTTCTTATTTCCATGGCAGGTTTGTTCTGACCATGAATGTGATAACATTTGTATACTCTACTTTCCAGTTGTACGCAGAAATCCACATATTTATAACCAAAAAACATCTTATACGCCGACCCCTATCTTATTACATGGATTTCATCATGGATCAGGTAGACAATTATTTTATTTCCTACTCCATCCATATATAACTTTTAAACCTCCTAATTAATTCTTCAATAACTGGTCAACTGAACTAATATAATCATACATTTTCTGAGTGTAGATACTGGCATACCTTCTAATGTCAGCATCATCCGTAGCAGCATCGCACAACGATATTTGGGTCTCAAGATTCGGAAACGATGAATTCACAAGGAAGATGAACGCCTCGGTGGTGATATCCTTCTTCGGTTTCATTGCTCTTGCTCTCAGTTCTGTCATATCTACATATGTTATCTTTAGATGGCTTGCATAGGCTAAGAATTGAGATTCTTTTCTATCTATTGTATGTAGAAGGATTCTTAGGATTGTTGGCTGCTTGTAAATTGAGGTAAGTTTGCATAGAGTAAATTTTTTTTTTACTGTAAAGGATATAAGCAATATAGATGGTAAGAAATATAGATCTGAGTATATGGTTGAAGTATTACATGCAAATCTCTCTCATTTCATTCTTGCTCTGTTCCAAGAACACAAACTGGTCAAATATAGATAGACAAGTTATAGTTCTTAAAAAAAATTAGGTTAATAATAAATCAATCTATAATCTGAAGATCAAGCTAAAAAGGCAATGGGGCTGCGTACTACATGGCTATTTGAGACCCACTTCAAATCTCCAAAACTGTTCTCCTTTCTACTTCCAAGCCCATGTAAAGACGATATTGAAAATCCTTTTTTCATACAGTCTCGTAAAATTCAGAGTATCTGGCACAACAGTTGTTGAAACTCCCCAAGGCACTTTGATTGAAGTAATCGGCTTCCTGTTGAGTGATGTATATGCAGTTGTTTATTATGTAATGAAGTAAAGAGGCTGGAATGTTAAGAGTAAAAAGGAAATATTCGAAACAATCTTTTCTCAGATAAAATACATGTTTATTATGTTCAAATTATTAATATGTGCATTCAATTTCGTACTAATTTATATATGATAGACGGTTCAAATAGCTGATTGTGTTTAGTTGGGGTTCCATAGCTTACTGTTTCCTTATCCTTTTTCCTATCATCCTATGATATCTGCAAATTAAACAGGGAAAAAAAAGATAAATGCCAAAAAAAAAAAAAAACAGGAGAACGACCAAACAAAATGCTACAAAATTGAAAATAGCAACTTTTGAGAAACTTTGGCGTGTCAAAATAAAGTTATTGATGAAGCCCTTAAGTTTTCAGAACCATGATTAGAAATATAGTTAACTCATTTTCTCTATTTCAATCACTCCAATCCCCAAAACCTGACATTGCTTTTATCATCTTAATCAAGTTCAGTCAGGCAGACGCGAATTCAGAATTTTAGCTTCAGAGAAGCCAAGATTCTAAAGTACAAATCTAAAATTGCTATATCCAAGATTTTTTTTATTTTTGACTTGTTAACAAAGATTCAAATATTAAATACACTAGACATAATATAAAAAAAAAATCAATAATTAAACACTAGTAACGAAAATATTTGAAAAAAAAGATCTGGGAGCTATCTGCCTACCTCCAAGCCCCTTCCCTCCGCCCCTGAGTAGGGACTTGGGGCAGTTTCATCATCAGAAAATTTTACATGCAACCCGCCAAGGAATTGGCACTGTGGCAACCTTGTTTATGACACTAACTCCAACTCGAGTTCAGATCACAAGCCGCGCGGCACGTGCTCGAGATCCACTTTCGTCTCGAGATTTGTGTGCCCATATCTCGAAACCAGTCGGATGGTCTTGAGCACGTGCATCACGATGCCGCAAGGCACCAGATCTGGATCCACCCCAACTCCCACCTGCCCAGACCCAATGAATCAGCCTCTATTTACTTAAATGACTCATTTCTGTTTAGAGGCTAGTGTATTGAAAAGTGACCATATTATCCATGCCTCTGATCTGTAAAGCACATGAAGATGTCGAAAACAATGCTGGGATTAGAGATGGCAAGTCGGGTGGGTCGGGCGTCATTGGATCGGATCGAGTTAGTTTGACTTCGACAATAGTCGGGTTGTGGGTCCTCAAATATCGCGCCATCTCGAGTTAATAGTCGTCTCAGGTCGGGTCGGGTCAGGCACAAGTCGCTCATGTGTCGCTTCGACTCGGGTTACTGGTCATCTCGGGCCGGATCGGATCGGATCGGATCGGATTCAGGTTATTTTGACTTTATCAAATATTAGGTTAGAAGGGGAGCCTTGGCGCAACGGTAAAGATGTCGCCTTGTGACCAAGAGGTCACGAGTTTGACTCGTGGAAACAACCTCTTGTTGAGGGAAAGGTTGCGTTCAATGATCCCGAAGTGGTCTGACCCTTCCCTAGACCCCTCACAAGCGAGAGCTATGTGCATCGGACTACCCTTTAATCAAATATTAGGTCAGATCGGGTGGCGGGTTTCTCAGGTCAGGTCGGGTGGCGGGTTTCCCAGGTCGAGCAAGATTTTTGCCAGCTCTAGCTGGGATCCATGCCACAACAACCAAAGCACTATCTATTTGAACTCTTGTATGATCTGATGCACAGTGCAATTTTTCTGATTTGTAACTTATGGGAACCAATCATAACCAAACAAACTTGCAGGATTGGGAGCAAGCTAGACATCACACAACACTTGTCCTATATCAGGAACGCAAAAAAGAAGAGAAAAAAAAAAGCAATATCAATTTCTTATTCATTAACCAACATATTGAAGTGTTCAACAAGAAAAAACACAGAAATAGCACACCAAATGCTTGACCTTAAAAGTGACTAACTCGTTATTTAAAAGGATCCAGCCTCAAGAGGAGAACTTTTACAAAAGAAACTTTATTTTGGCACGGCCTCTTCAGCATTTTCTAGGCCATACCGACGGTTGAATTTGGCAATTTGGCCAACATTCTGCGCCATCTCACGCTTAGCCCGCAAGTGGTAAACCTTCCCCACACTATGAATCTTCGTCATCATGATATTTATTAACCGGCCACTTTGGGTAACATATGAGATCCATTGCATTTGCGGATGTATACCCTTCTTCATATTTCTACCATAGTTGTATCGGAAAAAATACAATAAAATTAACAACTTGCAACGAACAATAAACCAAGGGGTGTTATATATAGCATCAGGGACATATCAGGTCTAGTAGTGTGTGATCAATCTATATAGCATCAATTTATAGTTCCAACTAGGAGAGAGATATGAGCGAGTTCTAGCAAGTCAAGGCCAACTCATATTCAGCTAAGTAAATATACGAACTGAGCTGAATCGAGTTAACACTTCAAACCGAAGCTGAAAATTGAGCTTGTATTCAGCTTGATCAAAACTTGAGCCAGCTTGTAACTCATAATATGGCTTGTATTGACAGTTGAATTACTATACATATAGTCTTCTACTAAGAAATTGTATTGTACAATACTTGATTACTTCCACAATTGAGTTACAAATGGATCCTTTATCCATAACATACACAGTACAGCACACCTAAAACTCTAACCAGTCACTAAAAAATAAAAATGATACTAGAATCAGACCACTTAGTCTTCACTAGCACAAATGTACAACAATCATAAAATAAAAGATGATGTTGTTTATCTGCAAAACATAGTTTTGAAAGTAATGCAACTATGCAAGATTATAATAGGCACACATATAGGATATTTTAAGAAGTGAATGTCTTTCTTTGTCGAAGAGTTAGGAGAAAGAATACAAGTTTTGATCAAGCTGAATACAAGCTCAATTTCACTATATTTCTGACCAGGAACGGGACCTATAACAAGAATATTTTTTTATATCTCAGTTCTCAAAATTTGTAATTACTTGCTACACTCAATTTTCTCTGTATTATGTTAAATCTTTAACGATTTAACGATTTCAGTTCAGAACATGGCATACAGCAATAATCTGTGAACAAAGGAGCAAAAATATGAAAAAATGATGAACCTGTTGAGGTGCTATGAAAACAGCCGATCTCTAAAATGCTTGGAAAGTGGCGGTGTAGAGAGGTGGTGGTGTGGCCTGTGCTGACTGGAGACTAGAGGTAGAGTCGTAGAGATCAGGAGACGAGTAGATCGAGCAGCAAATCTCGGGATTTAGGCGGAGACGATGGAATCGGAATCCTCTCTGCGGAACTTTTTTTTCCGCAGAGAAGAACTTCTCATCCTCATCTCATCCGAATCGTTGGATTAAGATGGACGATCCATATTAATAATATAAAAAACCCTCTCAATCAGGTGTGACGATCGAGCATTGATATTTCATCTGACGTTCCAGATCGAGTTTCGCGGAGCGGAGAAAAATTATACGCAGAGTACGCTTCCGGAGACGATGGATTGGTACCTCAGTTTGGACTCATGCGACAGAGAATTAGGTTTTAGTTTTCGTAGATGGGTTCGAACATATTAGTTTGGGCTATCGCCGGTAACTGAACAAAACGAAAGGCCCAAATTCGATCTAGTTATGAACAAGTCACGAGATTCTTCTTCTTTTTTTTTTTTTTTGCTTAGCTCTATGAATTCAAACCACATGCATTCAATCTATAAAAAAGCTTTCCTATGACTGTACCGTTTGAGATTCCTCCTATCAGATGGACCCAGTTGCTTGTAGTATCAAACAGAAAGGAAGGGAGAAGGAAAACGATTCTCAATTGGGAAGCCTTACAGTTCCATCGATTTTATAACTGCAAATAAAGTTATAGCATTTCTATATAAGAAACTCGAGCTAATACTTTTATTCAGATTATCGTATTTCACCTAACGACACGGTCAATACGCACTACAAAATTGATACATCCAAGGATATTTAAAAACAAAAGTTGATTGCGCCAAAATCCAGCAAGCCTAGTAGTTGTTGAATGTTGATGTACTTGGAGAAAAAAAAATGGAAGGAAAAAGCTCCATCAGTCTTTGTCATCATTTCCTGGGTTAAAAGATCTTTCCCATAGGCTTGAGCTCACGAGGCAAGTGGTCATAGTTACCAGAGTCGACCTCAGACTGGAACATAGGTCTCTTTCCAAAATCCCTCAAAACTCCCTCAGCTAGGTGTTCTTTGCTTGGTGTCAGCATCACATAATTAGGATCCGCCCTTTGATAACTGAAAGTTTTTCATTACAGAAAGAAGAACTTCATATTTCATTTCAGATTGTTGGTTTCATGAGGAAATCTGATGAAGTATGGTCCTATTCATGACTAACAAAGGACCTACGCTAATAAAAATTTAGTAAGCCATGAACCAACCTATGCTGACAAACATTCAAATCCACAGCAGCAAACTAATGGGAAAAGAATGAAACTAAACCTTGATCAACTTGATAAAATATTAACAAAATGACTGGGATGAAGTTATCATATATGCACACACATAATAAAGTATGAATGATAGAGAGGTGTGAAAAAGACCTAGGTCGTCTAAGATCCTCAATGCGCAATCCAAATCCAAACGATGTCGACCTTGTGGCATGGTCATTTGTAGCTGCAGGGACAAATTGTGGAAAACAATCAGTCTTAACCATTACGAGTTTACAATGTGATATTCATGCCACCACTCAGAAAACTACCAGGCTTAACCATAACAAGTGTACAACGCGATATTTGTGCATCACTCCTTCAGAAAATTGAAATAGCCCACTCTCCCATCATTTCTTTTGCCCATGAGTTACTTTGCATTCATCAAAGTGCTTCACCCATTGAGCTACTAAGCAATTTGCAACTAGTGAATCTTTTAATACAGCTTATTCTATCTCACTCTTCAATTAGTTAAACTTTTGATCTAAAAGTCCAAATCCACTCAGGCTAAATTTTGAGGTCTCAAGAAATTGGATTAATGTAGATGAAGTCAAGTCAGGAATTTACCTGTAATACTGAAAGTAAAAGAAGGTTTCCACCAAGATTTCAATGCCAACGAAAGAGAAGACTTCTCAGCACCCAGTTTTCCCTATATGATTGTTCGTGAGCAGAGGAGCAGAGAGGGAGAGGAAGAGGGAGACAGAACAATGGTGAGGTCTCTTACAATCATACATGGACTAAAATCAGTCCGGGTTGTCATTGGTACCTCCGAAGTATTAACACTGGTATCCACAATTGAAAACATGGAATTGTCTCAGGCTAACCAGGCTTAATTTGTTATTGCAGTATATCAGGTCAATAAAGGATCAGTATTTAGTTCAAAATAATGACCAATAAAATTATTAAAGGCACATTCACACAAGAAATCATACCTTCATCAGGAAGTTCTTATTAGCTTGCCAGCTGGCAGCTAACTGGAACATGGATCTGTTGGTCCTCTCATCCGGTGATGCTTTGTCAACCCTTAAATTTTTTATTTTTTTAAATTGAACTTAGGTAAAGAAAAATATGAGGAATTTTTTTAATTTAGCTACAACTCTACGTGTATTTGTCTTTTTTACTAAAATTCAAAGAGGTGCTTGAAATTTGTTTCAGAAAGAGTTACTAATTGAGACTTTTAATCACATTATGGTCTATCGAGATGTCCAGTTGCAACGGCCTGGATCAATTAATTTTGGAAATCCCCAACAAATATGAACCAGACTGAACCCCGATGAAGATTGGGTGCTACAATAAAAATGAACCCAGAGATACTTCCAAAAAGTACCTAGTTGCCATCTCCAAGCCAACATCAATGTAATTGGTTATTCCCACAACTTGATCAATCTCAAAAGGATTCTTCACCTGTTTTTTGCATAATAAATAGAGAACTTTTTTCAATTTAAAAACTTCAAAGCAAGAGCTCACCTAAGAGTTCAGAGACAAAGGTGCATTCAAAACTGAGAATGAAATGAACAAAGCAAGTGTTTTTTTTTTTTTTTTTTTTTTTTTTTGCAAATTACACACAACATTCAAGTACATCTAGCTAATAACACCATGTACCTTCAATCTTAGTATACTAGTCCCTGTGTTTTGCAATAATTGCTAAAAAAAGCCATTGAAGGGCTAAGACAAATGACAAAAGTCCCAAATGGTTGCCTATGAATTCAAAATCAGATGCTAAAGAAGTTTGTGTTTCCTAGATAATTTCAATTTAAAAAAAATCGATTATTAGTTTCAATTATAGTACAATAGAAAGAGACAATATTAATTAGTAGGTGGGCCAAATGCCAAAATTTCACTGAATTTATAATGCAGCCCACTAAAGGAATTGGTCAGATCAGGTTTAAATATTAGGAGTTGTAAATAATATTCATGAATATACTAGGATGATGGAAATAATATGCTATATATATCTTATTCATACATTGACAATTGTGACAACTTTTAATTGTGCAGCACTTAAAATGCAGTTGGTTTTGAACCATTCTTTTCTACATGAAAAAACATAGAAAGGAAAAGTAATGAACAGTACAAAAGGTAAGAGCAAAACAATAGAATGAGAAACTTACCCTTCGTTGGACAACTATATGCTGATAAAAGGTCGCAATCAACTGGCAAGCAAAAGACAGTAAAGTCATTAACATACTTGATATTTGGATGAGTGCAATAGAAAATATAAGATAAGCACAAGTAATTATTTCAATGGTATATATGCTACTTTGTCTGCTTCCCAGTCAGCGTCAGAATCTACAATTCTATACAATTTGACTTAGGTTCCCCATTTTGTTTCTTTCACATTTCTTTGTCTGTTGGGACTTCTCTGAGAATGGAGACAAAATTAAGATAATATATTAGTCATGGGCAAGACACAGAGTAATCTTATAACAAGAGTACTAGAAGTGTATGGTGGAACCGTGGAAGAGTGATGAAGGAGTATATTGGAACAATCAGGGCACTATAGAAGTCAAAGAGACAGACAAAACCTGCGAGTTGCGAGCAAGCTCCAGGGAAAAGTTGAAAGAGGGAGAAAGGGGGCTGGTGGAGCCCACTCCATAACCAACAGCACAGCTCCAGTTCTTCATGTCCATGAAGTCGCTAAAGCTTTGCTTCTGCCCAACTAATCAATGGTAAAATGGAAGAGAGAGAGAGACAGATCAATAAAAATTATATGCAATCAGTAAATGGTTTAATTTATCACAAATAAAATATTCATCAAGTTTCCAAATAATATGGAAATTGATTAGAATAGAAATTCAAATTTTCTAGAATTTGCACAGCAGTTTGAGAGGGTTACATTCCTGTAGTACAGAGTAAATAGACAAAAAAGGAAACTAAATAATGAACCACAAAATAAACAATTATGTAAATCTCACATGCAGGCTTGTACTGTACTCCTGCAGTTAGTTTTCCCTTCCTGGTAACTATCCATCCAGAAATTGGGGTCTGACCAAAAACTACAATGCATATATCAAATAGAATAATATATTAAATTCAAATCATAAATATCAACCGAGGAAGACATTAATGTTCTTCTTTGTGACCAATAGTTCTTCCAAAACATTGGATTTTTTGAAGAATTTGTTTAGCTGAGCTGAACCGAATATTGAAACAGTCAAACTCAGTTAAAAAAAATAAAATATTCCAAAAAAAGAGTATATATCCCTACCAGGAAAAGGCATGAGGGATGTTCCAATAGATAAATTATCAGAACCATATCTCAAACCCATTACACCATAATCTTCAGCATTTACTCTGCACAAACAGTACTCTATTTAATGGAATTGGGATGATGGAACCAGCTAAATGACACCGGTAATAAACCTGACAGGTACCAAAGAAATTACGGTATGGTCTAAGAAATATTAGAACCCCAAAATTATCAAGCACAAAAGTTGCAAAAGAAGCAAACAGAAAAGGCAGTAAATGCATTTGTAAGACTAAAATGAATAATTAGCCTGAAGCATGATGCGAGATCAAAAGAAAACCTTTTCTGCATGAGCAAGGGGAATACCCCGAAGGCCCCCAATCTGTATTTTGGATGATATGCACACGACCTCAACTGACATTTCCTACAAAAAAATAAAAGAAAGAATATATTTGTTAAAGTAGAATGCAAAGAATATTTCAAGGCTTGTATACACTTTATTATCACACTAGTTAACAATTTACTGATAGCTGCTTCTAAGAAAGACTCATAATCAACAACAGAGAAGTTTAGTTAATCTTACGGTTCTGAAGTGGAAACTAGGAAATCAACAAATGTATGGGGATCATCTAAGTCCCTACAAAAGAATAAACTACCAAATTAAACATCAATCTGAGAAGCAATTTAAAAATAATAATAAGCATATGTCTTTCATGGTCTAATTAGCCTGGCAGCCCACTGTAAACTTTGTTATCCATGTTCTTCTTGAGGATTTTCTACAGGATTTTAGAGAAGAATATTTAATGGCATCCTGAATTTATGCATTTCGTTGAACTGCTCCCCTTATATTTTTTTCTGGTCTAACTGGCATCCTAGTCATTTGTTTTGTTCCCTGAAGTCCTTCTGTCAGCTTTTCACTGAATGCTCAGATCTAAAGATGTATTGGCTGGTGGATCCTAATTATCAATAAATATCAGAAGCATATTAGAGAATGATGGATCCTAATTGGATTACTGCAAACGGTGAAAGACACACTTGCAACTCTACACTAATTTCCAATTAAGTAGCCATGACCGGACAGAGATGCAAACTGAGAAAAGCAAAATCTGCATCAACCATTGTGCCGCCCCGACTTCTAACTTAACAAGGCTCAACTTCATTACTAAGCAATACAATCTGTTACATATTTTCAGTTTTAAGTTTTAACACAGAACATATAAAGCTTTGAAGCTTGCAAAAAACGACAGACACTTTAGAATAGGCCATAGCTGCTGCTAAAATCAATTAACTGCGACGTCTGAAACAAGCTGCATAATTGCAATAGCTATTATCACTTGCCTTTGCCAGCGAAAGATAGCATTTGCTTCTGTATCATTCCGAGATTTCCCATCAAGGGAGGCAGAAAACTTATATAAGTTAAGGACTTCTGTGTGTAAGGAAAAAGTTAGTCTTAAGGATGAGCAAATCTCAAACAAACTGAAGAACAACTTAAGAAGGAAACAAAAACGGAAGAGCAATTAAATCAACAAAAAAATTGTTGTGACTCTTAACTGTGCATAATAAGTTTCTTACAAGATTTATATGTTCATTGAAAATTTTCTTACAGAGAATTCATACAAGTACTTAATAGGAATAGTTAGAGATGCAAGGTGACAAAAGATGAGCGTTAAAGACATATTTTGTATTAATTAGGGAAAAGAGAGATATGAAGACTTTCTACATTGTAGGAGCAGTCGTGAAAATTTGACGTTCTGCAAGTGTGGATAAATTAAATCTCGAAACGACTTAACAAAAATTATTCTCATTAAGGATACATCAGCGACCAAATCGACATGAGGATCATCGAGCGGCTTTAGCATAAGCCTGGTAATAAAATGATTCTGCAGCTCAAAGTATTCTTCAAATAGACACCGCAAGGAGAGCTTCGCAAAAAGCACGTCATACGCAGGGACCACCATCCTACACATTTGATAAATAATGACTTCCTCAAGAAACTGGACAATTGGTAGGGTTGATCACCAATTCTGGCACTTCAGTACTTACTATAGGAAGTGATTTATTTAGGCTTGATAAAGCCTCAATAATTGAATAATGCACCAGAACATATAAAAGGGAAGGAAGTTGTTAAACAATATTAGGTTTCTCGCGAACTAATATTCAAAGATACAAGATCAGTGAACGAACCTGGTGCGAGCTGCTAGCGGAGGGAAGTCGAAGAGAGGAGGAACGAGAACTAATGGCGGAGGTTCTTCCGATTTCGCCATCAAATTCCCCATTTTCTGGAGAGGAAGCGGGAGAGAGAAGGGAGAAAGAAGAGATATAGGAGGAGAGTGAAATGATCGGAGAGCGCGCTCTCTCTCTTTACTGAGAAGAACAGAATTTTGTAACAAATCACTTTTCGGAGAAACCGTTTTAATTCTTTCGAGTTTGGAGATCACGTCGCGTCGTAGTCCATTCCATTAGAATCCGAGCTCGAACCCGAGCGAGCGCAAGTGTGATGTGTGTCTATTTGGTTCGGTTAATTTTTTGTCAAGTTCTATTTTATTTTACTATTTTAGTGAGAGTTTTTTAAATTTATTTTCAATTTGTTTGTAGGTGTGTCAGTATGTGTTACAAGTCTACAAATATTGAATTAAAAAAATGAATTTAAAACGAACTGATTTTTCGGATTTGTTTTTAAGATATTTGATTAGTTTAATTTTGTGCAAAGTTTTAACTGTGCATTTTAAGTGATGTAAAATTTGAATGATGATCTCTTCAAAATTATTTGAAGTTTTGGTTTTTTCAGTTCAGACTTCAATATATATGTTTTTCTTCATACTGTTTTTTAATTATAATTTGTGTATCTTCGTAGAAAGACAAGACTCAGTATCAAGTAGGGATGTACAAATGGTTCGATTTATTTGGTTTGAATCGAACCAATAAATTTGGATTAAATGGTTTCATTTTTTATTTAAATGGATTGATTTGATTAAACTTTGAATTATTCGGTTTTTTAATACTTAATTCGATTTGTATTTTTCAAAATCGACTAAATCGAACCAATCAAATTTATTTATTTTTTGAGACTTAAAATGAAAATATTTTGGTTTGAATATTCTCGAAATATCAACATATTTTGTATGGAATTGATTAATTGAACATGTTATGTAATATCAACAATTCATATGTATCTAGATTTTTTTTGTACACATTTCATGTCATTTAATTTACTTGTGTATGTTTGATATTTTAAAATCTTATTTTGATTCAATTAAACAAACCGAAATTTTAGTTTGATTCGGTTGATAAATTTAATACAATTGGTTCGATTAGAAATTTGAAAACCGATAAAAAATTCAATTTGTTTAATTTATTTCGGTTTTAACCGGACCGATCATTTGAACACCACTAATACCATGTGTTCGGTTTGCAATATGCTAGACTTTATGGTTCAAAATTACTTAAAAAGTATGTAAGTAGACGTTATCGTGCTCAACTACTTACATACAATCATTATCATAAGTACTACTGATCATCTTTCAATTTTCGATAGCGGAATTAAAATTACTAAAAGACATTAAAGATCTTGGAAATCAAAATCTCCACACGTAAATCAATCAAGAGATTTCGTACCTCTTGCCATGTCTAGTGATAGAAGAATACTTGATGTTCTCCGCAAACCGTCAAAAGAACCGCAAAGCGATTTCTCTCATCTTTCTCTTTCTAAGCAATGACAACTTATTCTTTATGAAAATGGATGAAGAGAGGATCAACCTTACATTAGAACTCACATATATATAACTTCCTGTCATTGAAGCAGTATTTTCCAGAGGAGATGCGATCCATACAAATGTATATCATTTACGCCATTTGATTTGGATACATGCGCCATTTGGTTTTAATATACATTGCACCATTTTTATGATTCATACCTAAGTCAGTAAAATCCAAGTTTGGAAGAACTTCAGACTTTACTAAACGTTGCATTCTTTCTTTAGATATATGACCCAATCTTTTGTGCCACAAGTATGCCGACTTTTCATCATTCATATTTCTTTTCATCCCAATAGTATTGTTTACGATAATCAGAGATTCTACATAAGAATTATCTAACTCTAATTTATATAATCCATCAATCAAATTACCACAACCAATCATGCAATTATTTTTATATAAACTAAAGTATTTAGATCCAAATTTAAATACATAGCCACAATAATCCAACTTAGATACAGATAGTAAGTTGCGAGAAAACAAAGGTACATATAATGTATCATACAAATTGACAACATTGCCAGATTCTAATACAAGTCGATATGTACCGACTCCTTCCACTGGCACCTTATCTTTATTGCCCATAATTACATATCTTTCACTTTGTCGACTTTGGCTTGTGGTTTGGATCGTAAGAAATCCCTGTAAGTTGTTTGAAATATGAGTGGTAGAGCCCGAGTCAATCCACCAAGTATTATTAGGAACATAAATAAAATTTGACTCAAAAGTAACAAAAGTATGATTCATACCTTTCTTTTCGAACCAAGCCTTTCTTTTCAGACAATCCTTCTGAAAGTGACCCATCTTACGACAAAAATGACACTTTAATTTGTTTCCTTCTTTCTTAAAACTTGTATTAGAAGACACTTGAAGAGCTTTTCCTTTCTTCTTAGTCTTAGCTTTCCCAGGTTTAGCATTAGAACCCGACCGAGCTTCTAGATTTGAGAAATGAACAGTGTTAGGTTTCATTTCCTTAAGCCTTGCCTCTTCCTGAACAAGTTTACTGGTCAATTCATTTATGTTCCATTTCTTTTCTTGAGCATTATAATTAATTTGGAACATATTATAAACATCATTCGACAAAGAGTTCAAAATAAATTGAACTAGAAATCCTTCATCAACTGTCATTCCCAAACTTTTTATACATTGCACCTTTATACATTACACCTTTATACATTGAATCAAAGGTGATCTGTTACAAACTTAAAAAAAGGTGCACCTATATATAAAACCAAATGCTTTGAATCTTTTAATTAATTCCATTATAGCCCAGATAAAAATTAGCCCATTAGTTTTATTGTGGGCCACGAATTATTTTCTTACAAAGTATACATACCTGCGATTTCAAGTTACCAAGAAATGACAATCATACAAACTGCTATGGCCAAAATCTTTCAACGGTTCAGCTTAACTTTAGTAAAATCGTGTGATTCTGTTATTTTTGTCGGAGTAAAATCAAGAGAGACGCAAATACTGAAATTTATATTAACTGAATGTTTCAAAAAACCGAAATGCATTCGACGGTTGAAGTGGACACCATGAAGTGATTAGCTATTATTCGGTAAATTAATCGAATTTTTGCGGACGATTCGACGTTTGTATGTTAATATATAAAAAACTTATTATTTCATTAAGAAATAAATTACTTGGGTATGTAAGAATATAATATGAGCAAGGATATGGTAATATGCATAGTACAATTCCTTTCGTACTATGCAGTTACGCATGTTTAATTTGCTCAATAAATTGATATTTAAGTTGCTCAATAAATTCTTCATATCAAAATATTGTAGGAAATTTCGTGATTTTTAAAGTTTTCTTGCTATTTTAAATAAAATTAAAAACAATCCAAAAATGACACTTTATAATATTAAATTTGGGTTGTCTTTAAAAATTAAAAAAATAACAAGAAAGCTCTAAATCACGAACTTTGATTTTCTACAAAATTTTGTTATGATAAATTTATTGAGCAACTTAAATCTCAATTTATTGGACAAATTAATAGCCACGTAGTTATTACGCAAGGAGGTGTACTATGCATATTACCATATCTTCTTTTTTTTTTTTGAAGAGTAGGCTTCGCCTACAATAATTTTTATTAACCAAGAAAATGAGTACATAAGATGAGAAACAGAAAAAAAGAAAAGAAAACATGAGTTACAAGCACACAGAGCTAAATCCTACAAATAAAGGTAAAAAGACATCGTCTTGATCACCCAAATTTGTTGAAACTCCAGACTTGTACCGGCGAAAGTGTTGGACCATCTATCCACCGATCAAAAACATATTCCATGTTGAAGAATCAGCTATGACCCGCTATATCCTTTCTCAACTCCTTTGTGGCAAAGACTCGATGCAAACCCGTCTTGACGGTATCAATCCAAACCATCAAGACAATTCGTAGGTTATTTCTTGATCCTTAGACGGAACAAACAATAAGCAGATCTTTTCCTCACCGCCAGCTTGGCAACATTGGTCGAACAATACTTCCATAGTAGAAACTCAATGAAGAAAAATCGCCAATGAAATCAGATCTGGACCCACGCTCAGATCTGAACCACCCAGTTCCCTAACTGACGAGGTGGTGGCCGGTGGCGCCGACGAGCAAGTGAGTTTTCCTTGAATCACTGTTTCTCGATCTAGACTAACGTTCAGATCTGCACCCCCATCTGGCAGCTCATGGCCGTGTCGGGTGGTGTGTGGATCAACCACAACCCCATGGTTGCGGCGTGTGACCCCTTGGTCTGTCCTTCCCCTCACGACTCAGCCAAGCCCAAATTTGGGGTCTTGGTGACTCAACCACAACGACGGCGTTGGCGTTACCGAAGCCAACGCGCGATTCTGCAGCCTGGTGGTGCTGCACGACGAACTGCGACAGTGTGCGACGCAGTAGACCTGACGGTCCTGCAGCTTGGCAATCTGGCGACGCACCCAAGCCGACCTGTGTGCGCAACAGGTCTGTGCGACCTGTTTCCCGAGGTCTAACGGCGGCGACCTAGAGCATGCGACGAGCGGCATGTCTTGTGTCGCGTTTCCTTGCGACGACTCCTCTGGTCTGGCGGCGACCAGATCTGGTGTCGCGTTTCTTGGCGGTAACTCCTCTGGTCTGGCGGCGGCCAGATCTGATGTCGCGTTTCCCTTTCTGGCGGTGGCTGCTGGCACAGACACGATTTTCCTTCGAAAGAGAGTAAAGAGAAGAGTGACAAACCTAGAGGGGGGTGAATAGGTTATAATTCGATTTCTAGGCTTATTTGATATAGAAATGCGCAATTCAATATTAATGGCTTAAACTATTTTCAATAACACTACAGTAATTCACGTAATAGCTAATAAAGAGAATTAAAGAGAAGAGTAAAGGATTGATCAAACAATAATAGTAGACGCTTGACACCGATATGTTAACGGAGTTCGGATATTGACGAGCCTACGTCTTCGGGACTCCCGATCCCCCAACGCGGTAATAGGATCGAGCCGTTTCTACTAATCACACAAGAATTGGTTACAAGCTTGAACTTGGTCTCTTTACACTCAAGGATAGAGAACCAAGCCAAAAACCGCACAAAGGCAAGAACTAATTGCACAATCACACTCTCTTATGCAAGAGATGAAGTTTCTATTAATTTAGAAGTTATGAGCTTGAGAAATTTGAAATAGATCTAGAGTTGTTTCAAAGGTCAATAATGGCTGCTGGAAAGATTTTGAAATTAGGGCAAAAGTTATCTAAGAAGAAAGACAACAATCTCTTTTATAATGGGCAAGAAAATCAGCATATTTGGCAAGAAATAGCCGAACCGTCACACGACGGTTGACCAAGCAATTCAAAAACGAGATTGTTCACTTTCTTCCAGGATCAACCGTCATGCCGATTAAGTAAGCAATTCAAAAATAGGCTTTTACGTTTTCTTCCAGGATCAACCGTCACACGACGGTTGGCAACCGTCAGTGACGGTTGATCAAGTAACTCAAAACTGACTAAGTATTTGAGTTTCCAGGACCAACCGTCACACGATGGTTGTCAACCGTCAGTGACGGTTGAGGACAATGCTTTATAGTTCTTGAGGTTTTGGAAACCGTCAGTGATGGTTGACTCTGTGAGTTGACATTTTGTTTTGTTTTCTCAAGCTCAATAGATCTAAATTAATATTTTACATAATATAAGACTTTTTATTACATGAATTCTGTTGTTCTCTTATCCCAAGCTTTGCTTCATGATCGCTCCAACGCTTGATATAATATAGCTTGAATTTCCTTGTTTGAAGCTTCAATTGCCAATTAAATTCCTGCATAACATCTCAAACACACGATATTGTCAAATTCAAGATAGTTTTGCAAATCGACAAATATGAAGAAATTGTTATTAGACACAACAATCTCCCTCTTTTGTCGATTTGCAAAACTTGCAATTATATGTGCATATGTTTGGTACGTTTAAGGCACATGTAATCTTCTCCCCTTTTTTTGTAAATCGAACAAAAGTTTTAAAAGAGATTTACATTTTGCTCTCCCTTGATCTTTGCATGATTAGCTTATCATATGAGATAGAAATATAGCGCTCCCCCTCAATTCAAGCACAAAGTATCATATGATGTTGCACATATAAAAGCACATAAAAAATAATCGTGCAATAGTAATTATCGAGAAAACTAGATAATAAAACATAGAGATGTAGCAAGTTGGCCGACAACAAATAAAACTAAACAAACAAGTCACACGACAACATGCATAATAACATAAGTAAGAACAAAAACTCCTAAATAAAACAAGAGCAACATGCAAAACAAGTTAATTTGAAATGTCTATTCATCGGCATCTTCGTCGTCTTCCGTGTCGCTTGCATCCTCCTCGTCTTCTCCATCATCCTCGTTATTGTCCTCTTCTTGGACATTATGCACTAAGTTGTCATCGTCTTCTCCGTCTTGAGAAGGTGTCACGTCTTCTTGACCAAAACGAGCGACAAAACGTGCCTTGAGGCTCAAGTGATCTTCATAGAGGGTATCGTACTTGTTCGTGGCCCAATCATAGAATGCATTTTGTCCCACTTGTATATCATCACACTTGGTATTGAGGTTGGCCAAAGCGGTAAGAACGGCTTGTTGAAAGTCACCCGAGAATTGAGGATTGGGTTGAGAGGATGAAGCACCCAAAGCAAAGGGTTCTTGAGGAGGATTCTCGGTCTCGGCTTGCCTATTAGGATCAACGTATTGATTTGGTAACGCACCGGGTAACTTGATCCACATATCAACAGGACATCCTTTATGCGCATAAACCTTTTCACCGCTTATTGGATCAATCTTGCGGACACTCCACCCAATAGCCTCCATATGGTCCCACATGTTTATTGGTTCGATGGTTTGAAGATTCTTTGAAAGTTTGACACCATTGGCTAGAAGGATTTTGTGAATAAGGTTACCAAAGGGGAGAATTCGTTGGCTATCACTCAAGCTTGCCAACATGTGAGAGATGATCATAAACGGAATGTTAAACATCCGACCATTATCCTCTATCATGTTCCTCAAGAAGAATATTGCATTGAACTCCACATTGGTTTTAACCGCGGCCTTAGGTGTAAGGATATTGTTGATAAGAAAGAAGGCGAAGCGGTGAACAAATGGTAGTTTGGTTGCTTGCAATTTTCGTACCCGGTCAAATGTAAACCAAGATTGGTACTCATGGTGGGGTTTTTCCGGAGGTCCGGGCATTTCCGAATGAGGTAAATTTCTTCCCCATCATTTACAAGTCCTAACCATTGAGCAATATTGGATAACGTGACTTGTATTTCGGTGCCACATATATAGGTAGTAAAACCCCACGGATCCTTGGTTTTCTTGATATTGGCATAAAATGTCTTAACAAGGATTTCATTAAAAGGTTCTTGGCACTCAACAATTGGTTTAATTCCCCAACGATTCATATATTCCTTAACATTTTCATCTTCTCAATCCTTGTAAATACGACCCTTTTGAATAAAGCAATACCCGTTTGATTTTGGTCGTGTCATGAGAGCCTTGGACATCATGTAGGCATCATCATCTCGAAATAGATAAAGATTACCTCTTTCTTCGTTTAGATTCGGCCGAGTGGGGTCAGTTCGTGAGGATTGGCCACCCGTCGATCCCTCCGTCCTAGCACGCTTGAAGGTGAGAATCTTACGTGTGGAAGCTTTCTTGTTGTTGTTGTTGTCTTGTGTGGCCATGGTGATTGAGAGGAAACCCTAGAACTAGGGTTGTTGAAAATTGGAGAGATGAAAGGGATTGAGAGAGAATATGGTAGGTAGATGGAAGAGGAATTGTGAGGAGAGGTTGAATCTTCAAGAAATTGATGAAGGAATGTGAGAGATGGGTTGGTTTTAAAGAGGAATTTTCAGATAGAAGAGGAAGAGAGAGGGACGAGAAGAGGAAGAGGAAGAGAAAGAGGCGTTTGAGATGGGTTTTGGAAGAGAAATGGGCAGCCGACGCCCTTTGAAATCGCAAATTTGAACGAACCATCACCGACGGTTGACAATCGTCGTGTGACGGTTGATGCTGGGGAGAAATATCGAGAGAGGAGTAAAGCAACAGTCATGCTGCTTGTCAATCGTCACAGGACGGTTGTCAACCGTCAGTGACGGTTGTTAAGCGTCATGACGCTTGTGACGTTGTTCTGTATTGTTGCTAGTGTTTTGGCCAACCGTCAGTGACGATTGTCAACCGTCACATGACGGTTGATGCTGGAACGTACTGTCAGATATGGGTATAACAACCGTCACATGACGGTTGACTCTGAGAAGTTATTTTGCCTGAATTACTTTAGTGTAGTCTAGCATGCCCAATTTAAATCGAAGTTCACAATGATGTTGCGTATCTAGAGGTTTTGTAAATATGTCGGCTATTTGATTTTTAGTGTCTATGTAGGATAGTTCAATGTCATCTCTTTCAATGTGATCTCGAATAAAATGGTGCCTAATTTCAATGTGTTTTGTACGTGAGTGAAATACCGGATTTTTGGATATGAGAATTGCGCTTGTGTTGTCACACAAGATTGGGACCTTGCGGAAGCGTAAATTATAATCGTTTAGCGTATGAATCATCCACAATATTTGTGTGCAACAACTTCCGGCCGCAACGTACTCGGCTTCGGTCGTTGATAGAGTAACTGATGTTTGTTTTCGACTCGACCAAGACACAAGCAAACCACCTAAGAATTGACAAGTTTCGCTTGTACTCTTTCTATCCATGCGGTCTCCAGCAAAGTCAGTGTCAGTATATCCTACTAAATCAAGTTCTGATTGACGACCATACCATAATCCTAAGTTCAACGTGCCTTTTATATATTTGAGGATTCTTTTTACGGCTTTCATATGCGATTGTTTAGGGTTTGATTGAAAGTGAGCACAAAGACAAACCGAAAACATAATATCGGGCCTACTTGCTGTTAAATAGAGTAGACTACCTATCATGGCACGGTATTGAGGAATATCCACGGGTATTCCGCTTTCGTCTGCATCAAGATTTATGTTTGTTGCCATCGGTGTCTTTCTCACCTTGCTATCGTCCATCCCGAACTTCTTTACCAATTCCTTGGCGTATTTTGCTTGATTTATGAATATGTCATCGGGTTGTTGCTTGATTTGCAATCCTAAGAAGAATTTCAACTCGCCCATCATGCTCATTTCGAATTCACTGCTCATCAAAGAAGCAAAATCCTTGGCAAGTGCCGCATTAGTTGAACCAAAAATAATATCATCTACGTAAATTTGTACTAACAAGAAATCATTCTCATTCTTCTTGGTGAACAATATGGTATCGTTCTTTCCTCTTATAAAGTTATTTTCTACCAAGAAGGAGCTAAGTCTACCATACTAAGCTCAAGGAGCTTGTTTTAAACCGTAGAGGGCATTGTCGAGTTTATATACATGATTGGGAAAATTTGGATGAATGAAACCGGATGGTTGGTGTACGCATACCTCTTCTTGTATGAACCTGTTTAGGAAAGCACTCTTGACGTCCATTTGGAATAGGATAAAGCCTTTGTAAGAGGCATACGCCAAGAGCATTCTAATGGACTCTAGTCTAGCCACGGGTGCAAACGTTTTATCGTAATCCAACCCTTCTTTTTGTCTAAAACCTTGTGCTACTAATCTAGTTTTATTACGAACAATGTTTCCTTCTTTGTCCTTTTTATTCCGAAACACCCATTTTGTTCCAATTATCCCTCTATTCTTTGGTTTTGGTACAAGTTCCCACACTTTATTGCGTTCGAATTGATTTAACTCTTCTTGCATGGCACAAATCCAATCGGCATCTTTACACGCTTGTTCAAGATTTGTGGGTTCAATTTGAGAGACAAACGCACAATGAGCAATCATTTGGTTCAAATTGGACCTAGTTCTAACACCATCCCTAGGGTTACCAATTATGTTTGTTAAAGGGTGAGCGGTTACTTCCCTTAGGTCTTGGGGCAGTTGATGCTCAATTTGCTCCATCGATGTAATGTCGTCTTCTTGAGGGGCATTTTCATTTAGACCGCCTTGTTCATGTTCTTGCTTTTGTTTCGAAGGTACAACTACTTCTTCGCATGCGTGAGGTGACTCATCTACGATCATGAATTCGCTTGATCCTTGTCATTGTCCTTCTTGAGTAGCATTTGGTGCTTCCATACCTACAATATCAACATTTCCTTTCTCGGCCCAAGTATTAGTAAATTCATCGAATTTTACATTAATTGATTCAATAACAATTTTACAGGTAGGAATGTATACTCTATATGCTTTGCTTGTCATCGAGTAACCTACTAAATTTCCTTTGATTGACTTTGAGTCAAATTTGGTGACCTTAGCAGAGTCATCAAGTACAAAGCATTTTGAACCGAACGTTCAAAAATAGGCAATGTTTGGCTTACGTCCAACCCACAATTCATATGGCGTTCTTTTAATTATTGGTCTGAATCCTACTCTATTTATTACATGACATGCGGTGTTAACCGCTTCGGCCCAAAGGTACTTTGGTAATGAGAAATCATTCAACATGGTACGTGCAAGCTCTTGCAAGGTACGATTTTTTCTTTCTACCACACCATTTTGTTGAGGTGTTCTAGGGGCCGAGTATTCATGCTTATACTCTCTTAATGCACACAATTCATCAAATTTGGTGTTCTCGAACTCACCTCCATGATCACTTCTAATTCTTTTAATTTTTAACTCATTTTCATTCTCCACTCTATTGCAAAATTCAACAAAGTTCTCAAATGTTTCACTTTTGTGACTTAAGAATATAACCCATGTGTATCTACTATAGTCATCTACAATTACACAAACATACCTCTTTTTAGCTAAACTAGGAATGCTTATTGGTCCAAATAGATCAATGTGCAATAGTTGTAATGGCTTATCGCTCTGATACCACTTTGACAAACCTAGAGGGGGGTGAATAGGTTATAATTCAATTTCTAGGCTTATTTGATATAGAAATGCGCAATTCAATATTAATGGCTTAAACTATTTTCAATAACACTACAGTAATTCACGTAATAGCTAATAAAGAGAATTAAAGAGAAGAGTAAAGGATTGATCAAACAATAATAGTAGACGCTTGACACCGATATGTTAACGGAGTTCAGCTATTGACGAGCCTACGTCTTCGGGACTCCCGATCCCCCAACGCGGTAATAGGATCGAGCCGTTTCTACTAATCACACAAGAATTGGTTACAAGCTTGAACTTGGTCTCTTTACACTCAAGGATAGAGAACCAAGCCAAAAACCGCACAAAGGCAAGAACTAATTGCACAATCACACTCTCTTATGCAAGAGATGAAGTTTCTATTAATTTAGAAGTTATGAACTTGAGAAATTTGAAATAGATCTATAGTTGTTTCAAAGGTCAATAATGACTGCTGGAAAGATTTTGAAATTAGGGCAAAAGTTATCTAAGAAGAAAGGCAACAATCTCTTTTATAATGGGCAAGAAAATCAGCATATTTGGCAAGAAATAGCCGAACCGTCACACGACGGTTGACCAAGCAATTCAAAAACGAGATTGTTCACTTTCTTTCAGGATCAACCGTCACACGACGGTTGGCAACCGTCATGCCGATTGAGTAAGCAATTCAAAAATAGGCTTTTACGTTTTCTTCCAGGATCAACCGTCACACGACGGTTGGCAACCGTCAGTGACGGTTGATCAAGTAACTCAAAACTGACTAAGTATTTGAGTTTTCAGGACCAACCGTCACACGATGGTTGTCAACCGTCAGTGACAGTTGAGGACAATGCTTTACAGTTCTTGAGGTTTTGGAAACCATCAGTGACGGTTGTCAACCGTCGCATGACGGTTGACTCTGTGAGTTGACATTTTGTTTTGTTTCTCAAGCTCAAGAGATCTAAATTAATATTTTACATAATATAAAACTTTTTACTACATGAATTCTGTTGTTCTCTTATCCCAAGCTTTGCTTCATGATCGCTCCAACGCTTGATATAATATAGCTTGAATTTCCTTGTTTGAAGCTTCAATTGCCAATTAAATTCCTGCATAACATCTCAAACACACGATATTGTCAAATTCAAGATAGTTTTGCAAATCGACAAATATGAAGAAATTGTTATTAGACACAACAAAGAGAGGAAGGAGGGATGAAGAAGGAGAGAGAGAGGCGGAGGCGGGGCCTCCCCGCCTAGGGTTTTTTCTCTGTTTCGCTTTCGCCATATTACCATATCTTTAGAATAATAAATATTTACTCATTTTATTTAAAATAATAATACCAATAACAACAACAACAACAAGAATAATAATAATAATAATAATAATAATAATAATAATAATAATAACAACAACAACAACAACAACAATAACAATAACAATAATAAGAACAAGACCAATATAATTCGAAAAGAACAAAAAAAATAATAGCAATGAAAAAAAACAAGAACAAGAACGAACAAATAACAAGAATAAGAAAAAAGAACAAGAACAATACTTGGAACAACAATAAGAACAAGAACAATACTTAGAACAACAATAAGAACAAAATCCAAAACAAGAACTAGAACTAGAACAAGTATAATAACGATAATAAGAACAAGAACAAGAACAAGAATTAAAACTAAAAGAACAACAAGAAAAGAACAAGAATAAAAGGAAGAACGAGAATAATAACAATAACAATAACAATAACAAGAAAAGAACAAAAACAAAACAAAAACAAAATAAGAACAAAAACAATAAAAGACATAATAATAATAACAATACAATAACAATAACAATATAAATAATAATAACAATAACAACAAGAAGCACAAATACCCCAAAAACAAGATCACAAGAACAAGAGCAACAATAAAAACAAGAACAATAACAAAAACAAGAAAAATGATAAGAACAAGCACAAACAGTGGCGGAACTAGCTCCTAATTTAATTTTCTAATTAAAATTAATTAAATGGTAAAATTTTGATTAAATTGAAAAAAAATTTGTATAATTTGATCAAAATTAAATTTAGACATCTTTGTAACATTAAAATTAGGTTATACTTGTAAATCGCCTCCCTAACTCAGTGTTATGGTTCCGTCCCTGAGCACAAACACAAGCACAAGTAAAGAACAAATATAATAACAATAACAACACATAAACAAGAACAAGAACAAGAACAACTCCAAAACAATAACAATAACAACAAAAGAGCAATAGCGAGAACAATATCCATAACATTGTTTTAAAAAACATAATGCGCTCAATGATCGGAGAAGCGATTAGCCGTTATGCATTAATCAAAATTTTGCGGACAATTTGACATTCATATTTTAATATATAAAAATGTTATTAATTCATTAAAGAATAAATAACTTTATATGTACGAAACTGATTTTTACCAATTTTATTTAAAATAATAAAAAAATTAGTATAAACTCACACAGTTGTATAACAAATTATTATTTTTTTTATCGGATCATATATACGAGAAAAAGATCATAATCTGGTAATATAACGATAACACGAGAAAAAAGGGGAAGAAACGACCGATCCAGAAATCGATCAATTTTGTGTTTCCAACCGCAAAATAACCTATGCATCAACTATCTGTAATGGCTGATTAATCGATCTAAACGACCATTTCTTAAAACACTGATATCAACCATCACATGCTTAAAATTGAACGGTCAATCTTATTTCTAATCATAGATCTTATTTCCAATCATACATAATCCACCTATTTTTATTATGCGCATCCTCTCTTAGTTTTAGTTTTGAAGACTTCAATCGCCGTTTGCAATTATTGACAAGGCATTGGGTAACTGATCCGTCAAAAGGTGGTCAGAAAAATTCATCCAGATTTCAAACATAATTTCATATCAAACAAACTTGCTATAACTAATTGCTAATGCTATCAACAAAAAGCTGCACAAGCGTATTGTGTGGGTGCATGATGCATTTGAATTTGCATCAAGAAGAATTACAAAATAAAACAATACATTTGTATTATAATAATGCCTCAAATGATCATGATTCATCAGGTTTGGGCTCAAGAACTACATTGATTTTCTCCTTCTGGTCTCCCCTCAAAACCTCAACAGTTACCTGAAAAGACCAGAAAAATTAGTCAAATATTTTTTAAACATGGGACTTGGAAGTTAAAATAGTTTGAGATCTAATTTTTTTTTTTAAAAAAAATCTTCCATATTTTTTGCCGAGAAAGACACAAATCAGGGTTACTTTAAGCACATCTTCTTTGTCATTGTGATTTTTAGTTACAATAACCATGTTATATAAACTGAATTAGCATAAGATATCAATTTACCGTTTCGCCAACTTTACACTGGTCCAAAATTCTGTACAAATCACTCCCAGTTGTAACTTTTTTACCATTAACTGCCGTGATGATATCTCCTAATATTAACCGGCCATAATTATCTCTTTTTGTTGGTAGGAGTCCCTTAAAACACAATCAAAGCAGAAGAAGATTAGATACATCAGATAATATGGTTTTATTTAGTACTGACAAGCCATAAGTTTGATAGTTTAACTGACAACAATAAGCATTGATAACAAAAACACGTATTTCAGAAGCAAGAATTATTACCTCGGCTCAAAGTCCAGTTAATTGTCAGTTAGGTTCAATGCCACCATTTACCATCCCTTACATTATGATAACTTAACATGACTAATTTTTATAACCAAAATTTGCGCAAAAATGTAATGTTCTGTAAAAAGTTATATGTGTCAGTACCGCTTTCCCAGCAGGTCCATTTGGAGGAGCATCCAAAACAAGTACTCCACTTACACCAAGCTGCTCTACTGACTGATCTGGCGCAAATTTGATTCCCAAAATAGGCCTGGTTACTTTACCAAATCTCACCAGCTGATCCACTATGCCACCAACCTGTCACCAAAAGAGTTGCATACTTTTAAGCCCCAAATATACCTTTCTTTCTCTCATCTCCTAAATTGAATTTCCATGCTAGACTAAAATAGAGTCAATAATCACATCAAACCTGATTTTATACAGGCAATCTTACATTGATACTCCAAAGTCCAAATACCCAACAAAATTTTAGACACATATCAGATACGCCACTTGCAGGAGTGGAGCCGGGATATAACTTATAGTGAGAGAAAATTTTAGGATTTCACACCCATGCAACATTTGATGCAAGCATTTCCTATTGCAGTAACTAATAGGTCAATGAAAGTGACTCACGGTATCAACAGGAATAGAGAAGCCAACTCCAGATGAAGCACCAGAAGGCGAATAAATGGCAGTGTTTATTCCAATCAAGTTTCCAGAACTATCTAAAAGTGGGCCCCCGCTGTTGCCAGGGTTAATTGCAGCATCTGTCTGTATGACATCTTGTATGGGCCTTCCCGTGGCTGCAGAACTAATCTCTCTCCTTAGCCCACTGAAAAGGAAATATGATAGCATATTTAGTAATTTGTTCCATCTGTTTGTATCAGTATGATGTGACAGACACACAAAGAAAGTGAATGTGAAAAGAGCGAATTAGCCAACCTGATAACACCTGTGGTCAAGGTGTGGTCAAGACCAAACTGCAAAAGAATGATGCATTACCATTAATTAAATAAGTGCTACACTACTGAAGGAAAACTGTGAAAAAATATTAATACATTCAATTCCAGAGATTTGCATAAAAAAGGCTCCAAAATGACAACTTAAATGAATCTGAGGAATTCAACAAGCATGTTCCTGCTATTAATTTGCATTGACAGATTAGATTTTCATAATTTATATGGATTTGTCCTATCAATGAAATAAACATCTTATATGCAGTAATAAAACAGTCATTCATAATCTTAAAATTATGGTATGAAAAGGAAAGTAACAGCTGTGCCTTGTTTTTCAATTCAAATAATGGGGGCTTTAAAAGAGCTATACTTAAGAGATAAAAAAGAGAACTCGGAGTTCTTGAACTTTACCAAAAGAACCAACCTGGTCCTCACGCTTTCTCATTCTCTCTCTCTGAATGTGAGTGTTTGTGTGTGCTTTCTATATGATCTGTGTCTGTTCAGTGTCTCAACAGAAAAAGTACACGATGGGCAACAGATCATTAGACTACAAACGACACATGAAATGAGGAACAAAGCACCTTTGACAGTCGAACAACCATGAGCGTCTTTGATAAGCTCCTTTAACTTGTAAAGATAGTGTGCAAAATTACAATGGAATATAAATTCTGCAGAACTCCCAGTACGATTGTCCATGGACATAAAAAGCTGTATAATTTGAACAAAAGGAATAGACGACAACAAAATGAGGCTCATAAATCGTGCAGTGAAAGTGCATCTAACAATCAGAAATCCTGTTACACAACTGGCTAGTGGAGGCAGGTACCTGTCAACAGGCGATTATGCTGATGGAAATGAGACCTAGCTACACAAATGTGTTCTTTGGGGTAAAATTGAATTTTAATAGAGTTCAGAAAACAATAATAATTCATAACATCAGAACTTGCAACCTTAAAAATGAAGTTACACACAGAGGATATATCT
Organism: Eleocharis quinqueflora; assembly: GCA_964058865.1. Lineage (NCBI taxonomy): Eukaryota > Viridiplantae > Streptophyta > Magnoliopsida > Poales > Cyperaceae > Eleocharis > Eleocharis quinqueflora. Next base: position 120,211 of record CAXKVX010000712.1, read on the forward strand.
GGAGAGGAACAAGGAGATGTGTTCTTAGCAAGTTAACAAACAACAAAGGGTGACCAAATTTTCTCTTTGTGAAAGCTGTGAAGACCATCATTGGTGCAAAGGAAAAGGATCGAGGACCAAATAATTTACTCACGTAAAGTTAGGGGCCAAGAGCTAAACTTTTCCCCCCTTCAAATTGTATGAACAACAAAAGTAATCATTTTAAAGTAGAATATCAAGAACTCCAAAACGAAATAACTTATTCTTTCTATTTTTAAATTAAAGCTGACTTGAGAGGCTAGCATAGTTACATCTAATGGAGTAACAATATATAGAGCACAAGGAGCTTTGGGCAAAGTAAAAAGGCGGAAAAGATAAGAAAGTACATACAGGATTTCCAATGGCAAATACTTTCTGGCCAACCAACAAGTCAGCAGAGATTCCAATTGGTATCGGTCTAAGCTTGTCTTTTGGTGCATCTATTCTTAGTACAGCCACATCTTTATCCTGGTCAAATCCCACCACTTTTGCTTCGTAAGTAGATTGGTCAGAAAGTGTTACCCTATTTCATTGCAAACCAGTCAATTAGGACATACTAGTTTTTTCCATTGTTTTGGTTTCACTCCAGAAAAACTTGAATTGTCGTACACCTGCAAAAGAGGATAGACCTCGCCGCCCCTCTAATACATGGTAATCAAACATATCCCTCCTTCACTTTACCCCAAATATAGCTCTCCTTTTCCTCAGTACAAGTGCATATTGCGGAACATAACGTACATGAAATTTCCCATGTTTGGCAGATGTATGAATGAAACCTTTAGTAGACAGGGGTACACATGGTAATCCGAAACTCTATTGTTGTGAAGGAGATTGCAGACAATTATTGGAATTCGTTCGGTTGCATGTTGGTACAGTATGAAGGTAATACCGACAGCAAACCACTAAATGATTCTACACAGTCACCAAATCTATAACAATGCAGATATAAAAGGTTTGATGTATATCTTAAAGGGTCAAGGCATCAAGGATGATCCTAAGTACCAATACATTGTCAAACAGCGAAAATCTGGTATATAATTATACAATAGTATCATACCAGCGATATCCGGTACCAACACTGAATAGAAATACATCCATGGGAAGTCTAACCTGAGATCAGATGCGCCACGAATGACATGGTAATTGGTCACTACGTTGCCATTTTTATCCCAGACAAATCCCGATCCTGATCCTTGAGGCACCTCCAATACATCCAATGTGAACAAATCCTGTCTATCTCAATTCAATTTTCTTTCTTAATAAACTTGAATGAGTCCAAAAAACAATTAAAAAAAGTTTAATTAAAAGAGAAATCATCTCACCTTGCAGCTAGGTTAGTAATATAGACAACAGAAGGTGTGTTCTCTTGGAATAGTTTAACGGTGGCGAGCTCGTCAGTCTGGAGCTTTCTCGGTGTGGCCACAACAAAAGCATTTGCGGGGCCCACTTCGCCGAGAACCAGAGAGAAGGAGAGAGATAGAGAGGCTAGAGTCAAGAAGAGAGAACCGGAGGCGGAGGAGAGAAGAGAATCGAGATTTGGCGGGAGACGGGGAAGGATTGGGGAGAATTTGGAGCACGTAAAGCGAAAGGGAATTGGCGACGACTGAGCAGGGGAGGTATTTGGGGACGGGGTGGGGGATGGGAAGGAGCGGGGCCGAGGTAGGAAGGGGTATTTGGAGGAGAGAGAAGAGAGGAGGTGAGAAAAAGAGGAAGAAGAAGCCATTGATGCAAGGACAAGTGCAAGTGCTGCTTTAATTTACAGTTTAGTCTACTATAGCGGAAACAGCATTTGTGTGTTGTGGAGATAAACGGGGGAGAAATTTTGGGTTGTTTTGTGGCGTGCTTGCACATTTGATTTGTCTTCTTGTGTGTGGGAGATTTGTGGAGAATGGAGATCAGGAGAGTTCTAGTCTTCTAGACTTGTACGCTTCCAGTTCCAGTAACACTTCTGCTCATTGAGAATTGAGTATTGAATGTTTTCAATCTTCATCTCTTGTGTGACTTGCTATTAATGATTTAAATCTATTTGTCGAAAAAATGGAAAACTGGGTTTAAAATTGCTTTTATTTGAAAATTTTTTTGCAAAAAACTCTGTATATTTATATGATTTAATTTTTTTTGTAAAATAACTATGTATATTTAAAAATGTATCTAATTTTGTCTCTCTTGAAAAAAATTATAGATTTTGCTCCCAATGAAAATTCTGAATCATTTCCTCCTGACTATATCATAGCAAATTTGATGGAAATCAATCGCCACCGTTTATTTGTTAGTGATAAACTTGAGAGTATTACGGATAATAACTTTTCTTTTTGAAGGAAAATACCGAGAATAATAAAGTACGTTACATTATTAACTGTTGGTTGAATACAAAATGTACGACGGCACTTCATTTGCAGAATTATTATCTTTTTGGTAATTACGAAAATAGTAGTGATAAAAGTAATCAAAAAATTGAAGTTTTCGATTGAATGATTAGAATGGTAGATTTTATACCGTGTGATATTTTTTTTTTGAAAATGAAGGCACGGTTGATTTTCTACCGTGTGGGACAAAACCTAAAATGTACTACAAGTCTGACCACTATAAAAAATATTTACAATAGTAATCATAAGTTGCAAAATTTTCTGAACATTTATATAATTTTGACCAAAATTTCTTTAAATGATGTACTCGAAGAAGAAACACTTTTCGTAGTAGATTATGATGCTTTGTGGAGTGAAGTACTGGATAAGAAACACTTCTTGTAGTATGATAAGATGTTTTGTGATGTTTTCTTGAATGGTTACCATCTAGAAATGAAGTACTATGATACGAACCGCTTAAAGTGTTATTCTATGATTCTGCATGGTGTTTTAGTAAAAGATTACCACCTTAAATGAAGTACTCGGATCAGATATTGAATTAGGCTATGATGCTTTGTAGAGTTTTCAAAGACCCATAAATCAAGTATTTGGATCAGAAACACATATCGTAGTATTATAAGATGCTTTATGGTCTTTTCTTAAAAAGCACCCCAAAATTAAGTACTCGGACATGAAGCACTTTGAGTGGTATTCTATGCATCTTCGTGATATTTTAGTGAATTGTTACCACCCTTAAATGAAGTACTCGTAGAAGAAACACTTATCATAGTAGGCTATGATGCTTTGTGGAATTTTCTTGAAAGGTTACCATCCATAAATGAAGTACTCGCATCAAAAATACTTCTGGTAGTAGGATAAGATGTTTTGTGGTGTTTTCTTTAACGGTTACCACACATAATTGAAGTACTTGGATCAGAAACACTTCTCGTAGTAGGATAAGATGTTTTGTAGTGCTTTCTTGAATGGTGACCACTCGTAAATGAAGTATTTGAATCAGAAACACTTATCGTAGTAGGATATATTACTTTGTGGTGTTTTCTTGAATGATTACCATCCATAAATGAAGTATCCAGACATGAAACACTTGGAGTGGTATTATATGTGTTTGTGTGGTGTTTTACTGAAAGGTTACGTACTTAATTGAAGTACTCGAAGAAGAAACATTTTTCGTAGTAGGCTATGATGTTTTGTGGAGTTCTTTTGAAAGGTTACCACCCATAAATTAAGTACTTAGGTTGAAAATACTTCGCGTAATAGGATAAGATGTTTTGTAGTATTTTCTTGATTGCGTACCACTTGTAAATGATGTACTAGGATTAGAAACACTTTCCGTAGTGGGATAGGTTGCTTTGTGGTATTTTATTGAATGGTTACCATCTATAAATAAAGTATTCAGACATGAAACACTTATAGTAGTGTTCTATGCTTATGCGTGGTTGTTTACTGAAAGGTTACCTCCTTAGATGGTTACCATCCATAAATTAGTGGTATTCTATTCGTCTGCGTGGTGTTTTACTGAAAGGTTACCACCTTAAATGAAGTACTCGAAAAAGAAACACTTCTCGTAGTAGGTTATGATATTTTGTGGAGTTTTCTTGAAAGGTTACCACCCAATCTCCTATAAATGAAGTACTTGGATCAGAAACACTTCTCATAATAGGATAAGATTTTTTTTTTTTTGCAGTTTTATTGAGTGGTTACCACCTAGAAATGAAGTACTCGAACATGAAGCACTTAAAGTGGTATTCTATGATTTTGCTTGGTGATTTAGTGAAAGGTTGCCACCCTAAATGAAGTACTCGAATCAGAAATCCTTCCCGTATTAGGATACGATTCTTTTTTAAGTTTTCAAAGGTTACCACCCATAAAACAAGAATTCGGATCAGAAACACATCTCGTAGAATGATAAGATGCTTTGTGGTCTTTTCTTGAATAGTTAACACTCCTAAATTAAGCACTCGGACATGAAACACTTAGAGTGGTATTCTATGCATGTCACACCCCAGAAATAATGACTAACTTAGGGGTGTTTATCCCGCCACGTGTACTTGATTTCAAGTACACGAAAGGCTTAGTTGACCACTCAGAAATATAAATAAGACTAGTTTATTATACTTAATATAAGGAAAAGCACACACATTTCACACACAATACATGAACATCCAACAAATACATATATATAATCCAACGTCTGGATACAAGGTTTACAGCGGAAGCAAAACAAAAGTAAAATACATACTAAAGAGGGCGATCCCATCAAAGGATGTGGGACCGACCCTAGCTAACCTACTACATACTAATCCTAACAAAAGGAATAAAAGAAAACAAATGGGTTGATCCTCAAAACGGAAGACGCTGGGGACTCCATCCTAGCGCTCTCCTCTGGACAGGAAAAGAACTCCTGCTCCTTACCTGGACCCCACAACCAACCGTGGAACGTGAGTAAATTATAAAAATTTACTCAGTGTGGATTAAGGTCCAGCCTTTGGGATTATATCCGATTCAAAGTTGGACCATTCACATTTACTGAGTTTTAATTATAACTTAAATTACTACCCCTAAATGTGCGTTAGTTAACCATTTCACATTTTTAACAATGAGTCTATCCAACAGACGATACGAAAAAGAAACTCAAAAGTGATATGAGGAATAATAGTATATATAAATAGTAAGGTGAATAACATCAAGGCTCCCAGACAAAGAAATGATTTGTCAAATTAGAAAACCCCGGGTGTAGGACTTCAGGATTCGCCCCCTCAGACGGGTCGTAACCACAAGCCTAAGGGTATTGTTAGGCGGGTCCCAGATCAACCACAGGCCCAACGTAATCGTTGGACGGGTCTCAAATCAACCACAACCTAACTAAAATCTGAGTTTCCAGAACGAAACGCCCTGGTATATGCAGAGCGGCTATAAAAGCACACACTCAATCAAAAAGCGAACCGAGAAGCCTACCCTCACAAAAGATAAGAAAATAAATTAAACTCTCGGTCTCAACCGTCATACGGAAATAAGGAACCGACTACCCGTTTGAGTAACAATAATAAAAGGGAACTCCCTGTACCAACCAGGGGCCAAAGGGGAGCCCCAGACTTCCTCTGTACCAACCAGGGGCCAAAGGAGGAAGTCCTTCGAATATTAGGAGATCCCGAAACATCGGCTAATAGAAATATAAAGAACAGAATAGCTCCAATACGTCACATATGACACGCATACTCTAAACTGAGAAACCGAGCCTTAATCACTCAAAGGAAGATATTATAATATTTATACTAGTAAGGATCTTGAAAATCAAACACTCGAACTGGCACTACGAGCCACCAAGTGATGGTCATCGATGGTGAGCAGTGGTCGAATGTCCTTAGGGACATCCCGAGAAATGGACCCCACGGGCGAAACCGTTTACCGTACGTAATCCATCCTCACGATGCCCCCAGACTACATCCGTCCTAGCTAGACTCACCGGCCCGACTCTCATCACTCCCGACGAGAATATATAATAATATTTGCTACGCATCTACCTATAAGTAGCTAATAATCTAATACGATCCGTATATCGAATCTTATATGCAACATGAAATGCATATGACATGAGATGCAGGTTTGTCTCAATAGTTGGTACAATTACCGGTATGCGATTATGACAGTTCAAGTCCTACGGGCCTGATTAGTTATTGTTTGGTAGTTTGGTACCACAACTCAATTCAGGTAAGTCTGGTTGGTCCTATTAAAAGAGAAAGGAATATAATCCCCAGGAATCCACACCTGGAATGAAGCGTGAACTACTCTAAAGGAGGAAAACATGTTATAAAATCAACCACTTTTAATTGGACTTTTATATCAACTACTCAAAAGAAGAAACAAAAATAGTTAATCTACTAATAGGTGTGTAATTGTATTAGTTATGTGTTTTTAGAGAAATTGATCAATATATATATATATATATATAGATTTGTATATATACATATCTTTATAATTAAATATTTTCTTAGTCATGATTATGTGTGTTTTTATGTATTGTATTAATGTTACTTATATACTACGTATAGAATGCATTATATGTATTACACTAAATAAACCTTATAAGTATTTAATTATATTGTTTAGTATTATATCAAGTTTAGTCACTTGATTTATTCGTTACGTATTATTATAGGTCAATGTCCTTTATCAAAGACGTCGTCGCACTAAGTTATCTATCCTATTTATATAGCTACTCGTATTATTCGTTATGGTAATTGTGATACATATAGTAGAGAAGAAAATATATAAGAAACACAATGAAACACAAGTTGGTTTATTTTAATTATTTATTGTTTGTTTGTGTTAATCCTGGAGTGGGATCAGAAGTCCGTACTCATGCGTCATAGCCGAAGCTCGTGCTGCACGGACTTATGGTCGTCATTTCCCAAGTATACCCTTCTCGGTTCTTTTTATCATGCGGGTCTAGTTACTAGGTATTATGGGCTAAACCGACTAGTTTTGTAATATCTGTGTAATGCCCAACCCGACCCAACTAGGGTTAAGGCCCAAAAATACCTAGAACTTTATTCTTAATTTATTAGGGTCCATTAACACGGTCATATAGAATCTGTTGGGTCCAGTGGGCTCAAGGCCCATTTTGTTCATATTAACTTCTATGTTCTGCCACTTAATGGATTAAAGGCCCGAAATTTTCTCACAAGGGCCCAGTCATGACTTCTTGGCCCAAAACTCACGAAGATCATTAATCCAGCACAAACAGGCCCAGGCTACACTGGGGCTGGCATCCCAGTGCAATACAACAATATGGTGTTAATTGGCTAAAACAGAAACCAGCCTGGTATTCAACAAGGTCAACAGCATCCGAGGGGTACCAGTAAACCAGACAACACAGCCACCCCAAAAATGTCAGAACAGGCAGCAAGCAACGCAACCAGCATAAAACAAGGCAGCAAGCAACGCAAGGGGTTACAGAGACAGATGTCTCAAGCACGACAGTGGCTCGATGGCCACTGTCATCAAAGTGCATCAACAAAAGAATCAACAACACTATCAATCCAGCATAGTAACGCAAGCAACAGAAAAAAAAGAATAAATCAAAGCAAGCCGACAGGGAGATATCAAGATTCTAGGTTTTACCAGAAAGAGGGAGCAGGGTCGGATCGAAATTTCAGAGAACGTATCAGGGCGGCTCACCTCCCCCCCTTTACTGTTGCTGCCTCCTTACTTCTCTCTTGCCTTCCGACTCACTTCCTCACCCACAATTTTCTTGATTTATCGATAAACTTAGCTATTCTCAACACATGAGTTTGCTGACCAGCAAGAGGAGCAACAGAGGCCCGAGGCCTGGTTTTATAGCCGACGAGTCGAAGGGAAGCAAGGGGCGTAGGTGACCACGATCTATCGTACGTCACACTCGAGTATTTGGGCAACAAGTCAAACAAAAGGGGAGACGGCATATCTTCGCATTAATGGCTATGTACTGCTCAAACAGTTAGGCTACAGGGGAGGATGCAAGCTCACGAGTGCACCGAGAGGACGGAAGTGACAGAAGGCATACGAAAGAGGGGATGGAAGAGAGACACAGCAAGGACAGAGAGGTCAAAGTTGCAACAGTGGGGTTGTCGTGTGCGAGAGAGAGAGAGAGAGATCTCAGCGAGAGAGATTGCTGGCTGAGGGGGAGTAAGTGGGGAGCGAGGGAGAGGGGTGAAGGACAGCCGAAAAGATGGCATTTAATGCCAGCGGAGAAAAAGAGGAAGAGTGGATGCACCGAGGTGAGTGAAAAGAGGAGGGTGACAGGGGTCTTTAATGCAGAGAGAGAGAATCCAAGAGAGGGGCGGGGGAGTGAAAGGAACAGTAAAAGGAAGGGAATAAAAAGGGTTTGTGGCCTTGTCTCTGCGCCCGTTGGTGTAACCAGTCGTCTACTGAGTAATCGTTAACCCGCTTGACTCGTACCATCAAGGCACATATTGGTTGCCACAAGGAATCAGTCCAGGGGAGATTTTTCATCTTTAAATGTCGATTCATCCTTCTGTAGCTTCACTCGTGCGACTCTCCGTGTGGCCATCTACCGCATGACTTTAAAGGTGACCCATCGGGTCATGCTGAGTAGTCTTTGGTTATGCGTCAAGGATGTAGATCTTTTAATGAATAAATTGATAAATCTTTCGAATGTAGGATATAATAATCAATCGTTGAACCGATTTTACGTATATACACACGTATTTTCTCTTTGTGTAATATTGAAAATATTTCTTCATGAAGGGTTTTAGTTATTCTTATCTTGCAACTGAGTTAACTTCTTATCTTTAGTTTTAATTCAAGTTTTATTGCGAAATTCTTATTACTGATTTTATTCAAAAATGAAGGTTATATCATCTTTGAATATAATTATTTTCATTTAATTGATGTTTATTCATTTGAAATTTTTAATCTCAAAGTTTGTTATTTAGGTACAGGCTTTCGCTCTTTAATTTGTTTAAAATTCAAATTATATTTTAAGTGTTTTATTAGTATAGATCTTGTGAACTCTTATAGTTAATTAGGAGTTTTAAATTGCTCAAAAGTTCACGGGTTTTACAATGCATCTTCAAGATGTTTTGCAGTGCTTACTTAAATGGTTACCACATGTAAATGAAGTACTCGTATTGGTTGCTTTGTGGTGTTTACTTGAATGGTTACTACCCAAAAATTAAAGTACCTAGACATGAAACACTTATAGTGGTATTCTATTCGTCTACATGGTGTTTTAGTGAAAGGTTACCACCTAAAATGAAGTACTCCAAGAAGAAACCTTCTCGTATTAGGCTATGTTGCTTTGTGGAGTTTTCTTGAAATGTTACTACCCATAAATGAAGTACTTCGATAAGAAACACTTCTCGTAGTATGATAAGATGTTTTGTAATGTTTTCTTGAATGGTTACCACCTAGCAATGAAGCACTCGAATGTGAACCACTTAAAGTGGTATTCTATGATTATGCGTGGTGTTTTAGTGAAAGGTTACCACCTAAAATGAAGTACTCCAAGAAAAAACCTTCTCGTATTAGGCTATGATGCTTTGTGGAGTTTTATTAAACGGTTACTACCATAAATGAAGTACTTCGATCAGAAACACTTCTGGTAGTATGATAAGATGTTTTGTGATGTTTCTTGAATGGTTACCACCTAGAAGTGAAGTACTCGGACATGAACCACTTAAAGTGGTATTCTATGATAATGCGTGGTGTTTTAGTTAAAGTTTACCACATTAAATGAAGTTCTCGGATCAGAAATCCTTCCCGTATTAGGCTATGATACTTTGTGGAGTTTTCAAATGTTACCATCCATAAATCAAGTATTCGGATCACAAACACATCTCTTAGGATGATAAGATGATTTGTAGTGTTTTCTTGAATAGATAACACCCCTAAATTAAGAACTCGTACATGAAGCACTTATAGTGCTATTCTATGCATCTTCGTGATATTTAAGTGAATGTTACCACCCATAAATGATGTATTCGCATCAGAAACTCTTCTGCTAGTAGGATAAGTTGTTTTGTTTTGTTTTCTTGAATGGTTACCACCTAGCAATGAAGTACTCAGACATGAACCACTTAAAGTGGTATTCTATTATTCTGCGTGGTGTTTTAGTGAAATGTTACCACCTAAAATGAAGTACTCCAAGAAGAAACCTTCTCGTATTAGGCTATGATGCTTTGTGGAGTTTTATTAAACGGTTACTACCCATAAATGAAGTACTTAGGATTAGAAACACTTCTCGTAGTATGAAAATATGTTTTGTGATGCTTTCTTGAATGATTACCACCCATAAGTGAAGTACTCGGACATGAACCACTTAAAGTGGTATTCTATGATTATGCGTGGTGTTTTAGTTAAAGTTTACCACATTAAATGAAGTTCTCGGATCAAAAACTCTTCTCGTATTACGCTATGATGCTTTGTGGAGTTTTCAAATTTTACTATCCATAAATCAAGTATTCGGATCACAAACACAACTCGTAGTATGATAAGAAGTTTTGTGGTGTTTTCTTGAATATATAACACCCCTAAATTAAGAACTCGTACATGAAGCACTTATAGTGCTATTCTATGCATCTTCGTGATATTTTAGTGAAAGTTACTACCCTTAAATGAAGTACTCGAAGAAGAAACTCTTCTTGTAACAGGCTATAATGCTCTGTGGAGTTTTCTTGAAAGGTTACCACCCCTAAATGATGTATTCGCATCAGAAACACTTCTGCTAGTAGGATAAGTTGTTTTGTGTTGTTTTCTTGAATGGTTACCACCAAGCAATTAAGTACTCGGATATGCAGTGGCGGAGCCACCTTGCACCAGGGGGGTGCAGCTGAACCCCCCTGGAATTTTTTTTTCAAAAATGACCATCTATTTTTTTAAAAAATTCAAAAATGACCATATATTTGAATTTTTTTGCATAAATGACCATGTAAAATAATTTTTTCTAAGAATAACCATCATTTCGAACCCCCCTGGAAAATAACGTAAATTTTGAACCCCCCTGGCGAGAATCCTGAATCCGCCCCTGCGGATATGAACCACTTAAAGTGGTATTCTATGATTCTGCGTGATGTTTTAGTGAAAGGTTACCACCTAAAATGAAGTACTCCAAGAAGAAACCTTCTCGTATTAGATTATGATGCTTTGTGGAGTTTTATTAAACAGTTACTACCTATAAATGAAGTACTTCGATCAGAAACACTTCTCATAGTATGAAAAGATGTTTTGTGATGTTTTCTTGAATGGTTACCACCCAGAAGTGAAGTACTCGGACATGAACCACTTAAAGTGACATTCTATGATTATGCGTGGTGTTTTAGTTAAAGTTTACCACATTTGATGAAGTTCTCGGATCAGAAACCCTTCTCGTATTAAGTTATGATGCTTTGTGGAGTTTTCAAATGTTACCATCCATAAATCAAATATTCGGATCACAAACACATCTCGTAGGATGATAAGAAGCTTTGTGATGTTTTCTTGAATATATAACACCCCTAAATTAAGAACTCGTACATGAAGCACTTATAGTGCTATTCTATGCATCTTCGTGATATTTTAGTGAAAGTTACCACCCTTAAATGAAGTACTCAAAGAAGAAACACTTCTTGTAACAGGCTATAATGCTCTGTGGTGTTTTCTTGAAAGGTTACCACCCCTAAATGATGTATTCGCATCAGTAACACTTTTGCTAGTAAGATAAGTTGTTTTGTGTTGTTTTGTTGAATGGTTACCAACAAGCAATGAAGTACTCGGACAAGAACCACTTAAAGTGGTATTCTATAATTCTGCGTGTTGTTTTAGTGAAAGGTTACCACCTAAAATGAAGTACTCCAAGAAGAAACCTTCTCGTATTAGGCTATGATGCTTTGTGGAGTTTTATTAAACTGTTACAACCCATAAATGAAGTACTTCGATCAGAAACACTTCTTGTAGTATGAAAAGATGTTTTGTGATGTTTTCTCGATTGGTTACCACCGAGAAGTGAAGTACTCGGACATGAATCACTTAAAGTGATACTCTATGATTATGCGTGGTGTTTTAGTTAAAGTTTACCACATTAAATGAAGTTCTCGGATCAAAAACCCTTCTCGTATTAAGCTATGATGCTTTGTGGAGTTTTCAAATGTTACCATCCATAAATCAAGTATTCGGATCACAAATACATCTCGTAGTATGATAAGAAGCTTTGTGGTGTTTTCTTGAATAGATAACACCCCTAAATTAGGAACTCTTACTTGAAGCACTAATAGAGATATTCTATGCATCTTCGTGATATTTTAGTGAAAGTTACCATCTTTAAATGAAGTACTCGAAGAAGAAACACTTCTCGTAATAGGCTATAATGCTTTGTGGAGGTTTCTTGAAAGGTTACCACCCCTAAATGATGTATTCTCATCAGAAACTCTTCTGCTATTAGGATAAGTTGTTTTGTTTTGTTTTCTTGAATGGTTACCACCTAGCAATGAAGTACTCAGACATGAACCACTTAAAGTGGTATTCTATGATTCTGCGTCGTGTTTTAGTGAAAGGTTACCACCTAAAATGAAGTACTCCAAGAAGAAACCTTCTCGTATTAGGCTATGATGCTTTGTGGAGTTTTCTTGAAAGGTTACTACCCATAAATGAAGTACTTCGATCAGAAACACTTCTCGTAGTGTGATAAGATGTTTTTTGATGTTTTTTTGAATGGTTACCGCCCAGAAGTGAAGTACTCGGACATGAACCACTTAAAGTGGTATTCTATGATAATGTGTGGTGTGTTAGTTAAAGTTTACCACCTTAAATGAAGTTCTCGGATCAGAAACCCTTCTCGTAATGGCTATGATACTTTTGTGGAGTTTTCAAATGTTACCACCCATAAATCAAGTATTTGGATCATAAACACAACTCGTAGTATGATAAGATGCTTTGTGCTGTTTTCTTAAATAGATAACACCCCTAAATTAAGAACTCGTACTTGAAGCACTTATAGTGCTATTCTATGCATCTTCGTGATATGTTAGTGAAAGTTTACAACCCTTGAATTAAGTACTCGAATAAGAAACACTTCTCGTAGTAGGCAATGATGTTTTGTGGAGTTTTCTTAAAAGGTCACCACCCATAAATAAAGTAGTCGCATCAGAAACACTTCGGGTAGTAGGATATGATGTTTGTAGTGCTTTCTTGAATGGTTAACACCTGTAAATGAAGTACTCGGATCAGAAACACTTCTCGTAGTAGGATAAGATGTTTTTTATTGCTTTCTTAAATCGTTACCACTCGTAAATGAAGAAGTTGGATCAGAAACACTTCTCGTAGTAGGATACATTGCCTTGAGGTGTTTACTTGAATGGTTACCACCCATAAATGAAGTACCCAGACATGAGACTTAGAGTGGTATTATATTTGTCTGCGCGGTGTTTTACTGAAATGTTACCTCCTTAAATGAAGTACTCGAAGAAAAATACTTCTTGTAGTAGGCTGTGATGTTTTGAGGAGTTTTCTTGAAAGGATACCACTCATAAATGAAGTACTCACATAAAAAACACTTCTAGTAGTAGGATAAGATGTTTTGTGTTGTTATCTTGAATGGTTACAACTCGTAATTGAAGTACTCGAATCAGAAATACTTTCCGTGGTAGGATAGATTGCTCGTCTCTCCGTTCCTCGATTTCTCTCTCTGCTCGCAAGGGCTTGGAAAAAAAGATAACATATATAATTGATCTCGGGCAGCTCTCATTCATGACTTCTTTTCCAACGATATTGGAAAAGAGATGCATCTTCAGTCGTTGGATCTCATCTAAGGATGGAGATTGGAAGTTCTCCCCTCTGCGAAACAAAAAAGTTCCGAAGAGGATTCCGATTCGAGGAATGGAAACGAGAGCAGCGGTGGATCAAAGAGTTGGGCAATAGGTTTGGATTTCTTCTATTTCGTTGGGGTGAGTCTGTATCGTATCTGCTGTTATTTTTGAAGAAAAATGGGATCATCTCGTTATTGCATATATGGCCGTCCGATTGAAATAGAAGGCGGTAATATGATGACGTGCTCTTATCAATATAAAGTTTATGAGCGAGATCGTATATTGATCTTCGTATCTGGAATAACAGAGTTATATTTCTCTATGAATAATAGCAGATACGATTTCGGGGTTGGGTTGTGCGCAACTTTGCATAGCGGCCCCTGCTATAAGACCGAATTCAATAGATTCACAGATCGTATTACTATTTCAAATTTTCAAGTGCTCAAAACATTAAGGACTTTTTCGCCTCTACAAATTTCCAAGGAAATAAAAAAAATGTTCTGCCCATCCGCGCATTGAACGTGTCCAATTGAGTTCCGACAAAAATTATTCTATTATGCATGTGGTTTTGATTATTATGCATGTCGTTTTATTAGTGTGCATCCAATTGTTGGAACCGGAGGGGCTTAATTTTAAGCAATTCTAGAAATACCGAGGTCTAATTGGCAATTGCAATGAAGTTTTAACAATTCAAACACAAGCAATTTCTAAACAAAATTAATAATGAAATTAAAGAGAAGAGTTTAGAAAATGCAAACAAAGCAATCCAAGAGACACAAGGATTTTAACGGAGTTCGGATATTGACGATCCTAGTCTCCGGGACTCCCGACCCCCCGACACGGTAACAAGATCGAGCCGATTCACTAGACAACACAAGTGAATTTACAACTTCGGAATTGGAGCTCTCTTACACACACTGGTGGAGCACCAACCCTAACACGGGGTGTCGAACTCGGTCTCTCTTACACACACCGGTGGAGAACCGAGCCAACGAAAAACAAAGTAACAAAAAAATACAATCGAATAGATAATAAGATAATAAACACTCAACACAATCTCTCTAAGAATTTAGAATAATTTAGAACAATGAGATTGAATCTTTGAGCTAAGGTTTGGCTATGTGTTTTAAGCTCAACAATGGTGGAACTAAGGGTTTTGCAATGTAGGATTAGTTGGGGAAGAAGGGGGTGAAGGGTCTCTTCTATATATAGCTTGAAACACTTGCATTCTTGGTTGAAATTCAATTAAAACGTTATATAACTGTCCAAAACGTTACATAACGTTTTGCCCTAGAATTGGACCGTTGGAGTTGTCAGAATTCGACCGTTATATTGTCCAGATATTTTCCGAAACGTTATATAACGTTCTAAAACGTTACATAACGTTCTGGCAACTTTCAGGCACATGTTCTGCCAATTTTGTGCCTATTTCAAACGTTACAGAACTGAAAAAAAATTTCCGAAACGTTATATAACTTGCTAAAACGTTATATAACGTTATGGCTGTTCATTTCAATCTTCAGTCTTGAAATAGTCATAAGTTTTGATCCGTAGCTCCGATTTCGATCATTTTCGAAGCGTTAAAAAGGTCTTGATGAACTCTACACTTGTTCTCAAATTATCACTTGAATTTTTCAAACTTTTCTTCTTTGATTTTTGCATTTAAGTCCCTACAATTAAACTTAATACACAAGAAATGGTTAAATTCAATTTTGTTTTGCAAATCAAACAAACTTAGGAAAGTTTGAGTCAACACCAATAACATGCATAATGGTTCAAATAATGTGCATAATAACTTAATTAATTTGAATTGTGCATGTTAGTTGTGTTATTATGCATGCTATTTGTATTATTATGCATTTGACAGTATTTGTATTCATATTTTAATATGCATGTCAATGATATTACATAAGTGTGTTATTATGCATGTTGTTCATATTATTTTGTATGTTAATTACATGCAATATAATACGAACAACATGCATAATAACTACAATAATTTTCAAAGTGATTGCAACTGGATTCGTCCAATCCGCATCAATGAGCGTATCGATCTCCGTTTTCAGTCGAGTGTTTTGTCAATTATATGCATAATAACAAAAACAACATTCATAATAAAAAAAAAACATATTAAATTTCTTTTTGTGAATGAGACTCATTCGTTTTTAATACACTACTCGAACCTTAATCGCGCAAACTGAACCTAACTGGGCTTGTTCTTTTGGGATCGATAGAGGGATCGATGATGGAACCGATATATCAGCTCCATGAATGTTCCGCCGATCCGCGCATCGATCTCGTCATCGATACACACTAGACGTGTCCAATTGAGTTCCGACGAAAATTGTTTTAGTTATTATGTATGTTGTTTTTGTTATTGTGCATCTAATAACATACATAACAGTTCAGATAATATGCATAATAACTTCATTAATTTGAATTGTGCGTGTTAATTGTATTATTATGCATGTTATTTGTATTATTATGTATTTGACATTATTTATAATCAGATTGTTATTATGCATGTTATTTGTATTATTATGCATTTAACAGTATTTATATTCATATTGTTATTATGCATGTCAATCATATTAGATAAAGGTGTTATTATGCATGTTATTCATATTATTTTGCATGTTAATTACATGCAAAATGACAAAAAGAATATGCATAATAATTAAAATAACATGCATAATAACTATGACATTTTTAAAAGTGAATGCAACTGGATTCGTTCAGTCCGTATCGATGAGCGTATTAATCTCTATTTTTGGTCGAGCGTTCAGTCAATTAGATGCATAATAATATAAACAACATGCGTAATAACAAAAAAAATGACATGCATAATAACACAAATAACATGAAAATCGAACCCGACTAGATACGTCATGTTGAAATCGATGGAGGAGTCGATTATGGAATCGACTGTTCAGCTCCCAGTGAAATTAAGTTGGATAGCACAACCTTAGGGGTAAGGATAGATAAGGGGGATAGATAATAAAAAAAAAAGAAGAAAATGTAAAAATATTATTTGGAGAGTAGGGACATGAAACAATTTTAAAGGGAAAAAATGTAATGCACATATTAATCAAAACAATTGATAAACATGATCACAAAACAGAGATGCAAAAATGAAAAATGCATCGAATTATGCCAAAACTAGAAAACGACAAGAATCAATTACATGGATATATGTATATTATTCGTCTCTGTTAGTATATTGCAAGATCAAATATAAAGAAAATTGTTACATTTATTGATGTGACAAATAAATTTACTTTTCCAGTAATGTATTGGCGGTTTTCAATTGCACTCTCTTATCATGAATTAATTAATTGTACTGCCTAATAACTAATAACCCGATATGAAAAGCACCAATAGTACGTAGTTAATTTGATATTCAAATTAATTATTATTACCTTAAGGTGAATAATTGCATACTCAATTGTTGAACCTACACAGCTGTACTTAGTCTGCAATCACAACAAGATGCATGTTAAAACATCAAAAATGAAAAAAAAAAATCGAAATCGTTAAATGGAATTTCATTGATAGGAATCATTCAGTAATTCTCTCTCAATTATAAATTAAGAATTGCCTTGTCAAAAGGGGGACCATGCTTGCGATGTTGCGAACGGTAAAGACCTCACCGGGCTGGAAATTGAGTGTGACTGAGGGGCATACACGCGAGTCAGAGCAGGAAAACACGATAAACTGCTAGAAAAAAAACCAAACAAATTTTTTTTTTTGAAGAAAAGATGAAGACCTAGCATTCAAATTTCATTAAAAACCAAACAAAAAAATTGTACGTTTATAAAGATTCTTATTATGTTGTGCACGGCATAACTTTAATATTGTAAAAGGCTAAAAGCTAAATTATATATACAGAAGTTCACTGTAGTTATTTTTCTGAATTTTTGTATTTGAAGAAACACATATATACATAATATCAAGAAGTCGATATGTTTTTCTTCTTATATACGTGGCTCGATCTTTGTCTCTCATACAGATCAAGTAATACAACGTTAATTTTACATTGTCCCGGCAAACACATAATTAGCACATAAATTATATTTAAAGAATTGTTTGTTTTTAATCAACTGCTATAACAGAAAACAAAATAGTGTCCTTTTAGTAACTTTTTGTTATTTTTAATTGACAATAATCTGTCTACTTTGTCGCCATTATTCCAGATATCTTGCATAAGAAATCGTGGCAAATTAATTTATATTTAGGGGAAAAAGAGTAATTCGATTTATATAAAAAATGTCCACAAGCTGACAAGTTCGATTTATTCGTGTAGGATGTAACTAATTGTCTTCTTCCGTCTTCTCATGAATTTTTATTTGAAAAATAATTTTGAAAAATAAGTTTTCTTTGAATTTTTATTTGAAAAATATTTGCAGATTTGCCCTTGTAGATTTTCAAATTGTATGCAAAATGACACTTTGGATACAATTTGAATAATACTATTCTGATGTTAATTTGTTGCATGCAAAATGATATAACAGCACAAATAAAAAAAATATTTTTGCATTTATTTAATAAACGCAACAATTAATTTCTTTCTGGTAGATTCTAAATATTTTATTTCAATTATCCAGGGGTTTATATGAAACTTTTACCCTGAGCAGTGAGCACACGGACTCGGGACTCGTCAACGTCGTAGGAGAACTCTGACGTGTAAAATTATTTCTTGTGGTAACCTTGTAGCGGGTTACTGTATAAGGCTAACCCGCTACATAATAGTGTGTTGGAAGAGACTAAACGAACTCAACAAATGTATACGTAGAAACTGGGATCTTCTTATTATATTATCTGTACAGCGCAAAAAATTGCTTCCAACGGGTAAGATCTTCACTGTTTGAAAATACGCTTTTCAAAAGACATTGGCTTCCTTTTTATATTTTTTTGTATAGTATTTGAAATAAAAATACATGCAAAATTACGGGAAAAATACTAGAAAAAATGAAAAATTCTATAGTTTAAACTTTAAAGAGCCCTCAGAATATGCTTTAATTCTAATACAATGAATGATTTAATAACTTATCCTCCCATCATATCCCCTAAAATCATACATTCATATTACCGTCTATGGTTATATTGTCCTTTTTTTCTCTTTTGCTGATGGTTCAAGTTACAACTGTCCTCCTATATATAAGAGCATCTCTATTTTTGAAACTCTTGGAGTTTCTAATATAACGTGACAGTTTCTAAATGAGTTTTAGAAATGTAGATGAGTTTACTATTTAGAAATTTTGCTCAAGAGTTTCTTATTTAGCAACTATGCTTTAGAGTTTATAAACTGTGACGTGGCGTACTCATTGGCTAAAATTGATCCGTCTTCCATAATATTGAAAATATTTGCTGACGTAGCAATTTAGAAACTCTAACTTTTCAGTTTTAGAGATGGAGAGTTTAGAAACTAAAAAAATTAAATTTCTAAAATTGATGTGGCAATAATTTAGAAACTCAAAAAATTTCACAAATGGAGATGCTCTAATGTAAGAAATTTTAGGTTCTTTTTTCTTTGTCAATTTATATGTTAATAGATAAAGGACTAAATATACATTACGTCATATATAAGCCAATAAATCTTTACGTTTCATAAATCTGTTTCAATCTTCTTCTTCTTTTTCCTTTGTATTGTACGTGTATATGTGCATATTGGACTAAATCAAAATTAAATAATAGACAAAAATGTTCAAAAATGTTGAAATATAAAAATTTAAATGATCTAGAACCAAGAATCGGCTCTTAATAGTTAAGAATAATGCTCTTTTAAAACGAAATCGAAGGCTCGAAATTCAACTTTAAAAATCTTTAGATCAAATTTTGAATTAAGTTAATAACTCACTTGTACTAAAAAAACAAAAAAAAAATTATCTAGGTCAGGCCAGCTTTCAAGATTAACACATATCCGGTCCTGTCAAACCTATTGGCATACAATCTCACATTCTCACTAGATAAATTGGAACTTTTACAATATAATTTTCTTATTAAATTAACAAGAGTGCCGCTTAAAGTTTACAATTATTTTATAAGTGGTATGAACATCTTCAATTTTACAATTGTATCACAAAGCACTCTTTTAGTTAATGCTGAAAATTATCTTTTATCATGTCAAGAAAATTAATATTGCAGGAATGGAACATACTGAAATTAATATAAAGAAAATTGTTACATTTATTGATGTGACAAATAAATTTACATTTTTTATAATTGTAGGATTTGAGATACTTTTATTCGCTTGCCAACTGCCCATAACGCAGGAATGTCGATGGATAAGGTACAAATTGGTTGGAAATAGTTTGTATTTTTAATGTCTAATTAGCATTTTATCTTAAAGGAAACCACAGCACAATTTGTTACTGATCTTAAGTGTCAATTGGGATGTCAAAAAACAAGAAGTTCTACAAATTTATAAGTTATAATATTTAATATATCTAAAAAAATAAAATTGTGATGAAATTATAGCGACATGATTCGGGAATGGTCCAAAATAATTTTTAAAAGTATTTATGAACATACAATAGATCTTTCATAATTGTGAGGATGTTCATATCTTGGAACGGTGTCACTTCTTGCACATAATTATGTATCACAATTACAGATGTACATATACCACCGACTAATTAGCCATTTTTATATAAAATAAGCAAAAAATAATAATGAAAAACAACGCGATGAGAGTATGGACATGAGCTAGAAGAAATTTAAAACGGGAAATTAGATTGCACATCATTAAACAAGATAACTTATGTTCATGATCACAAATGATCAAAATACATCATACAATAGCAGAATTAGGAAAAAAAAACCATGGTTACATACATAAATACGTATATACATATATTATTCATCCCGGTTACTATATCGTAAGAGAGAGTATACACTCGATGGCCGGAGCAGTATGCTTGATTTACTCAACGAGCTCAAATGCGCCATTGACGAAGTCGTAGTGAGCACCAATGACCTTGAGAGTTCCCTTCTCCACTCCTTCCTTCACAAATGGGTATGACATGAGGTTCCCTAGAGATACCTTCACGGCTTCCTGAAAGTTTTCCAATTAATATTTCGCTTTAGTAATGATTTTTTTTTCAATTTATAAAGTTATAGCAATTCACCTATATAATTTCTTTTTACAAAACATAGTTTACATTACATGTTATTTATTAATTCATGTATAGTGTTGTCATGAGCCATGACTATAACAGTTTTGTTTACAGCTGTTATTTTATGACAAATAGAAAACAGGTATATTAATATAACCCTGTTTGCAAGCATGGTCTATCAAAACATGATATTAATAATGACAAATGATGAGAAATAGAAAAGGAGGTAGTAAAAAGATTTACCCTTTCACAGATGGCACATTGCTCATCCAAGGATTTGGAGGAACCATGCTCAGCTTCCACCTTTTCTCTAGCAGGGTAACCAATCTTCACCCAGTCTTCAATGAAGTCGCTGTTTATTTTTCAAAACCAAAGAAAACCCAATAAGAAATAAACTATACATGTCAAATTACAAAACTCGTCATGACAACCACGCAGCACAAATTTAATATACAATTAATTAAGCCATCGAAAATCTAAAAGAGGGTCTGGCCCAAAGAACATTCTGGCCTTACCAAGTGGGTCCGACTCACATGATGACTAGATCAAACGTTAACAAAAAGTGGGGCCCGCTAACCAGCTAACCAGCTAACAGTACATTAATTGGTCTGCAAGCCTGGAACTCTAAATTCCGACCTTTTGGGGAACGAAGGTACTTTTTTAAAGGCTCTAGTAATAATACTTAATAACTTATTGAGTGCTCCTTTTTTGTTTTCTCCCACTAGCTCCAAATTAATTATCTACTTATATAAGATAAGATGCCATAGTTATAACTTATATGTACGTTCTTACTAGTGACAAGGAACTTTGCGTCTTTGCCAATTGGAATTGGTACCTTTTTCAAACAAAAATGCATATGAAAACTATACTATATAGAATATATTTACGACTTACGTGGAGTTGTTTCCATCGTATTTAAAAGTCATGAGTCCCTTAATTCCACCGCACTTGCTGTGTCCAATCACCACGATGCTCTCCACCTACAAAATGAATGCAATAAGAAACAAATTCTTCATATTCAAAAAGTACTTTGACATTTGACATAAAATTAGTTACATGTGCCGACTGCAACTTGTCATTTGTCAATATATATATACAAGTAAAGATAACTTTTTGTTATAAATATTATACATTTCAATATTTCATCACATTCAAGAACATTGATTTAATCTATGCATTGAACCTTTTTGAATTTGGACCATTAGGACCATGCATATAGAAAATGATACTTGCATTAAATCTTTTTAATTGTCTTTTTCCAGTGAGGTATATGCTTTTAGTTGCACTCCTTTGCTATCAATTAATTATAATCCAAACCAAAACTATCTTTTTTATTCATCTTATATTTATGCTTCCTAACAATCCAATTTGATAAGTATAACAACAATTATTAGTAAATTGAGATTAAGAAGTATATTACCTTGAGGTGAAGAACGGCATATTCAACCGCCGAACCAATACTGCTGTGCTTTGACTGCATTTACAATATGATGCATGTTAAACATTAAAAATGACAAAATTGAAATCGTTAAATGAATCTTGATTGAAAGAAAACACTCAATAATTAACCCTTATTTTTAATGAAGGATTACCTTGTCAAAAGCAGGGACCATGTTGGCAACGTTGCGGAACATGAAGGCCTCACCGGGCTCGAAACCGAGTGTGACTGAGGGGCACACACGTGAGTCAGAGCATGCAAACACCATGAACTGCCACAAAAATACCCAAACAAAAGTTCCATAAATTATTATTAT
This sequence comes from Eleocharis quinqueflora, assembly GCA_964058865.1. NCBI lineage: Eukaryota > Viridiplantae > Streptophyta > Magnoliopsida > Poales > Cyperaceae > Eleocharis > Eleocharis quinqueflora. The sequence goes on from CAXKVX010000712.1 coordinate 142,743, forward strand.
TATCTTGAGCAAGACATATAGGGTGCGTTTGGATCATGTCATGATTAGTGCAAAAATAGTGCTATCTAGATTAGTAATTGAAATAGTGCAAAAATAGTGCTATCTAGGTTAGTGCAAAAATAGTGCTAATTTGTGCTATCTAGGTTAGTGAAAATGTTGTTTGGATTGCACATTTGGAGTAGTGATGGTGAGAATTAGTAAAATAATAAATTATTTTAGTTTTCTAACGAATAATAATAATAAAATAATAATATCAATTTATAATATAATAATAATAACACAAATGACAATAAATTTCAATAATAATAAAATAATGACAATAATAATAATATAAAATAATAATAATAATGATAATAATAATAATAATAAAATAGTAATAATATAATAATTACAATTACAATGTAATAATAATTATTATAATGACAATAATGATAATATAATAATAAATAATATAATAATACTAACAAATAATATAATAATAATAATATAATGATAAATAATAAATAATAATAAATAATAATAATGATAATAATAAATAATAATTATAATGATAAATAATAATAAATAATAATAATAAATAATATAATATAAAATAATAATAAATAATGACAATAATAAAAATAAATAATAATAATACAATAATATTAATAAATAAAAAATAAAAATATAATAAAATAATAATAATGATAATAAAAAAGTAATAATAAAAAATGAAAATAATAATAATATAAAACTAATAATAATAATAAATAATATAATACGAACAAATAATATAATAATTATAATGATAATAATAAATAATATAATGTAGTAATAAATAATATAATATAATAATAAATAATGACAATAAATAATAATATTAACAATAATATTAATAAATAATATAATAATAATGATAATGATAAATAATAATAATAAATGTAAATATCATAATTATAATGATGATGATAATAATTATAATAATATTAATAATAATAATTATTATTATTATTATATTGGTAATAATTAGAAATAAATAAATAAATAATTAACGATGGTAATGATAATATATAATATAATAATACTGATAATAATAATAATAGTAATAATAATAATAAATGATTTTTGCTATCCTTACAACCACTAACCTTGCTAACCCAACCAATTGACGGGTTAGCGGATTAGCAACTATTTGGCACTAACCCAAAATAGCTAAAACATGTTTGGATCGTTTTGAAGTTCAGAATAGCAGCTATTCTCGGGTTTGTGCTATCCTTGGGCGATCCAAACGCACCCAAATAATTTTGTTATTTGATTTTCTAGGAAAAAAAATACAAGTTGCAAGTCCTCCAACCCTAAATGCATATGCAGGTTGGTGATAAAAAAGCTCACTCCAAAGAAAAAAATTATAGCCGTTATGCATGGGGCAAGCAAAATTGCAGATTTGAGCTGAACTGGCCTTTTGATATTGTAAAAGCTATATTTTACATACAAAAGCCAATTACAGATTAATATGTTTATTTTATTGATAATTCCTATATACTAGGTACTTTGTTAAGGGCAATCTTTGTCTCTCGGAGGTTTAGACTAAAATAAATTATCTGAATGAGACAAGGAACTGGTTATTCATACGGACCTGACCATCTGAAGCAATATAAAAGAAAAATAACAATTAATCAATTGGAAGTGGATGCATTTATGCAATACCACTTTTTGAGGAAAATAAGCGTGGCCTATTTAGAATTTATCATTAAATGAAGAAAAAAGTTTATTACAGTATATACATAATACATGAAATGCAATACAACTAGTTTATGTGTGAAAACATTAAATCGGTGAAATCCTATTTGAAGTCTTAATTCAAGTATTATTAGCATATAATCATCGTATAAAAAATTTCCGTAAATATAATTAGAGAGCTGATACGTAGATACCACATTTGATATCGACTATCGGTACCGATGTTATTATGTACATTTAATTGAGTTATTATGCATGTTATTTTTTTTACTGAAATTGTTATATATGTTATTTTTTATACTGAAATAGTTATACATGTTATTTGAGTTATTATGCATATTACTTTGTCAACATGCATAATAATTCTTTAGTACAAAAATAATTTGAAATAACATGCATAACAATTCAAAAATAATGTGCATAATGACTCAACTAAATGTACATAATAACATCAATATGATAGTGGATATAAAATGTGATATTGACATAACATTATCCATATAATTATTATATGCTAATAATACTTTGAAAGAACACTTGCCCCGGTTTTACCTAATTGAGCACATGCAAGTCATAAATCCAAGGGAATGGTATATTATTACAGTTTGACTTGACCTAACCCTTCTTTTGACTACTTTTCTTTTTTTCTTTTTAAAAAAAGGTGATATGTAGAGGCATGTTTAGGTGGTGATAAGGTCACAACTCACAACACGATAAGGGGAAAACCAAAAAAGAAAATGTAAAAAAAGAAGTCCGATCAAGTCGGTTATTTAGGTCTTAGGACCTTCCGTGACCAAATTCCCCTACAGTTCGGTTTGTACATTATCATGATCGAGGCCATTCGTTTCTATCTTTAACGGCTAGATTTACATATGCCCCGAAAATATAACTGGTAACTTTGTGAAGTACTAAACCCGTAAACCGTGCTGAAGTGGTATATATCTTGTGGCATTGTGTATATTAATATATTATATATCGTTTTCTACTTTCAGGAAGTAGTCTAAAAGTCAATAATGGCGGGTTTAGTGTCCCCCAATTTGGATGTATTCAATGTGGATCCCAACACATGCAATTGTTTCGGCGCCTATTACTGGTTTTTAATATTTTTTTGAAATTTTTATATTATCTGTTGGCATTTGGCAATAGTTATTAGCGAAACTTCGAACTCAGTAAACGCGCGTTAATAATATCTTTCGTTTATAAAAAACAATAAATATGTAGTGAATGCTCCATGAAACTATAATATATCCTAGAATAAAAAAATGTATACTTGTGACTTGTCTATGCATGTGATGTGAACTCTAGATATATATTCAATTCAATCATTACAATACCAGATCAGTTTTGTCTACTATAAAATGAAAAATGCAGGTCCGGTCCATAATTTGTATACCATACCAGTCAAAGAAATATTGACAAGTGACAGGAAAAAAAATTATTGCATAATTATCAAGAAATTAAAAGTCAAGATTTATTTATATATGTTGTTAACGGAGAAAAGATGAAAATTCGTGACATAGGATCAATCATAATATTTTCCAAAGAAATAAAAAAAATGCACCTAAAATTTATTATCTATAGAAAAATTGTCAAAAGAAATAAATTGTAAAATTATTTTCTCATAAAAATATGTATGTTTCCGATTTAATTTTCAAGGAAATGATTGGTGAAGGAAATAATTGATAGAAAATTTGAGAAACAAATTCGAGAAAATAACTATCATACCTTGGGCCATTGTCCCTCCTTAAGCGGAGCAAACAGCTCAGGCTTCTTGCTGTAAAATTTCAGAAACAAAAACAATCATTAGACAGCTCACGAATAAAAAATAGGAACACGAATTTGAAATCAGATTCATTGAATGAAGAGAAATTAATTCATGAATTTGTGAGGTATATAAATGTACTCACTCGTAAACCTCCGTCTTGAATTTCTCGAATCCGGTCTTCAGTCTCTCGATTGGATCCATTCCCTGAAATCAATTTCAGAAAATCAAATCAAAATTCAAAATTCAAGATTCAAACTCAAATTCAACAATCCAACGGAACCAGAGCTTAATAGAAGAGAAATTGGAACGATTTGAATTAACCTTAATAGATACTGTTATCGAATCGTTAATTGAGGAAGAAGAAGAAGAAGAAGAAGAAGAAAGAAGACGAGATTCAAGTGGAGTGTGAAACTTTGAATGCTCTTCCTAAAAAAAAAAAGAAACTTTGAATGCTTCGTTGGAGGGGAAGGGGAATGGGTATTATTTATAGTAAGAAAAAGGTGTCTCTAGCATATTCTCTCTTCCCTGAATCCTTTCTGATCCAGTACTACAGACCTCAACGATTTCAGAGCCTATTTGTTTATTGTTATGTCCGTTACGCTTCGTTAATTGGTTAGAACATTTGCAGACTGGCCCTTGTAAACTGTTAAATTATGAGATTAAGTGTCTCTGTATGTGTGAACACTGAACCGGTGGTGGATGTTGATCCCTGCTTCCAATTGGCAAATTATTTAGTAGATTTTAACTAGGTTTTGAATTTATTCGCATCTGTCTATCTCAGTTCATAAATACATATTGTCTGATATTATCCAAAAGATTTTTTACTTGAAAAAAAAAATATATTTATATTACTATGGTAAAACAACAAAATTTCCCTCTGATGGTGAAAAAACATGTTATTTCTTTAATCTCTAGGGTTCATACATGAATTGACGTGCTAATGATTCCTGTGGTAATCTTATAGCGGGTCACTGTAAATGTTTACATAGTGATAATTAAACCCGCTACAGGTGACTGTGTAATGGAGAGAACAAATAACGTCAGATAAAGGTTTATTAGGAAATTTCTTATCTGTACGGAGCAAAAAATTTGCTTTCAGTTCCCAATCAGGTGACATTTTCACTGTACCAAGACGCTTTTCAAGGACCAGGTTAGTGGTTTCTATTGAATTCACATCTCCGTTCGGAACGGACGAAATTGTCTGCTTATTATAATATCAACTAATATGCATAATAATATTGTCCGTTGATTCTTTTCAAATCTCGCGTTATTTTACCGGATACGAATTCGTTTCTATTTATGTTTTTTTTACAATGCTTACAAAATCAAGAGAAAAATTATTTGCTCTTGAGTTTTCTGTCAAATATTTCTTATAATAACGTATGAGTATCTTTTTTTTTACTGTAATTAATTATTATGGGTATATATCCTATTCATGTCTTTTTAACAATTTATATTAATGTTTTTATTGTATGTTCTTAACTTTTTTGAGTAAGAACAACTATATTTGTATATTATATTGTATATATGCTAATTCAAACAGAACATTGACTTGATTTTTGTTGTTCTGATTGACTTGAAATCCAACTGTAACCGTTGAATTAATGCAATTAGTCAAAGCAAATTAACTCTTGCTATATATATATATATATATATTGAGAGAGAGGAGGAGAGAGAAATGCTACGGTGCATTATCAAGTCAAAGTTTTTTGGCATCACCATCAAATTTTAAAATTTAAACGATCGATTTAAACTGTTCAATGTGATCTCTATATTAGAATCTTACTATAAACTAACTTTTTCATTTTTTAAAGGGTGCAAAATCAATGATATTGGATGGTCCAGAAATCATTATATTAACAAATTTCAAACCTCTAAAAAATGGTTAAAATTCTAAAAAAAATGAAAAGTTTGGTTTCTAGTGAGATTTCAATATGGATATCACATTGAACGGTTTGAATCGATCTTTAAATTTTAAAATTTGATCGTGAGCCAAAAAACTTTGACTTGATAATACACCGTAGCATTTCTATATATATATATATATATATATATTATGTTTGTTTGGACAATAAAATAAAGTAATAGTTCAAATCTAGTGATGAGCAAAATGATAGAGTCTAATGTACCTTTAATGAAAATTGTAGACTAGTAGGTGATTTTCAATGACAAGTGACAAACTTGAAAGGTAGTTGCCATATTATATCCTCATTTCTAAGTATATTTTTTATTGGATATAGTTTTATCTTCTAATACTTAGTGGATAAACCGTTCAGTCGTCATTAATTACAGAGCCTTCAATAATTTTCCTTAAGTCTACTACATTTAATTATGTAATAACTTCTCTCACACCATGATATGTGAGGTAGGCTGTAGCCATATCCATACTATTATCAACTTCTCTTTTATATTATTTTTTGTTTTGCCAAAAACTTATAATGTCTTTTTGCTCCATTTCAAGTTTTTGGGTTATTGTACTCTAGTTAAATTGGTGTTTTGTGTTCGAAAAAAAATTTAAACCGTTTTCATTTTGAATTAAAATGCAAATATTTTCACAATAATCTAACTCTCTCTATATCATGTGAGGTTACTATTACAAGAATATCGGTCATACCTAAATACCTAATCAAACAAGTAATATTTTTTTATACAAAAATAAAGCTATTCGATATATGAAACTAAAACTAGTAATTCAATGGGATTTGTAAACTCGAGTGACTTGAAGAACCTAATCAACTCAAATGTGAGCAATTATAAAATTGATGAAGTCAACATCTTAAACTAATTTATAGTAAAAACTAGAGAAATAAATCGATCAAAACGTTTCGTGTTTACTTTTGAGTCTCACATTGAGAGAAAAAAAATTGAAGGATTATATATCTACTTGCTATAAAAATATATATTAACTGACAACAACATTGTAATACAAAAATAAGTGAGATTCATCACAGCAAAAGGGACTCTAAATCTAATCTAATATACTCATGGCGTAACATTTGAGTGTCTCTGTTCATTTTTTCAGTGTAATGAACAGTATTTTCACTGTTCATCATTACAGTAAAATAACTGTAGATTGTTCGCTTTTTGTCGTTGTTTTTTATTTAAACAGTTTATTATAATTTTATTATTATAATATGAAAATTTAAAATTTAATTTTTTCGCACGAAACGCGTACATCTAGTTAGTATAATGGCAGTTATTCTTAAAAAAAAGTATAATGACAGAGATCAGGTGGTGGGACCCATTATCCACAATTCACAAATGGAAGAACAGGCTCCGTATTAAAATGTAATGGTGGCATTCAACGCTACAAAAGACCAAACCCATAAACACAACTCCCATCGACCAGCAATTGACTCCTAGTGCATTTAATTATACGGTAAAATAGGAAAATTTAGGTATATGTCACTCGATAAGAATCCAATTAGGAGAATGTCACTTCATAATTCAAAATTAGCTATATGACACTTGATTTAGAATGAGTTTATAATTATGTCATTAGTTACATTTTAACAGATTTTAAAAACAAATTATTTATAAAATACCAAAATTACCCTCAACCAAAACCAAATATTGGAATTCATCGTTCTGAATCGCTGAACCCAACTCTATCGACTCCTCATTTTCGCTCAGAACAGAAGAACAAACTGAATCGTTCGAACCCTAGAAAGGAGAGTTGCTTGTTTTTGTTTAAATTTTGTTGATTTTCAGCATGGCATATTCAAGAGCTCTGCTCTGTGTTGATTTTTCACGCTTCCAACTTTTGTTTTCAAACCCTCAAACATGAGACAGTGAACAACAAATTTAATGTTTTCAAACCCTGTACGATTGAAACAATAGACTAAACTATTGGACCAACAACTATATAGTCAACTCAGACCAACAACTAGTAAAACAAGCTGAAACAATAGAAAAGACAATTTACAACGACCAGCAACTTACAAATCACCAATAGGCACGAATTCAGTCGGTACCTTAACAGCAGACAATAGGGACGAATGCAATCGATGCCATCTGACAATATGCACGAAATCATGTACCAGCAGATTGAATTCAAAACAGCAAATTGCTAATGAAAACAGCAAATTAATTCCAAAATAGCAAATCAATCCCAAAACATCAAATTGCTAATGAAAACAACAAATTTAATGTGCTCTATAACAGCAAATCAACCCTTTTCTCACCCTCCTCAATTTTCCAATTGAATCTTCCAGACCGAGCTTGGCCCTTTCCTTTTCAGTTCAAGCCAATAATCCAAAAGAGGTAGGTAGGACAACCTTAATGGCATCAGTCTGAGATGTTCGATAAGGCAGATCTCTGGGCATTCATTTCCTGAAGCATCTGTCTTGCCAACTCGAGCTGCTTTTGGAACATGACCTGGCTAAGATGAAGGAGAAGTAGGCAGATTGAGTGGGGCTACTATTTCATTCACTGGTCAAACAGACTTTTCTGGACAGGTGCAGGCGAATGATTTGTTGGCTCGCCTGGACCTAGGTCTTCACAAGGGTAGGGTTATGGGTGTTCCAAGGCTAGTCTTGGGCATGGAGCTCCAAAAACAGCATATCAATCCCAAAACAGCAAATTAATCATGTGCTCTACATTATTGGCGAGACTGGCGAGGCGGAGTGTTGGCGAGACTGGTGAGGTGGAGTGCATAGGGTGAGGCGGAGGCAGACCTAAGGTTTCGTCGATGGTCTGAGTTTCGAGTGAATCGAGTTGGGTTTGAGTTGTCGACTGCATCAGAATTGGGTTCAATTGGTAAAGAAAGAATTGGCAGAAAAAATTTCTTGAGGGTAATTTTGGTATTCTGTAAATAATTTGTTTTTAAAATATGTTAAAATATAATTAATGGCATAATTATAAACTCATTCTAAATCCAGTGGCATATAGCTAATTTTGAATTATGGAGTGACATTCTCCTAATTGGATTGTTATCGAGTGACATATATCTAAATTTCTCGGTAAAATAATGCTGCTGTGTTGGCCATCTGCCCATCTCTGATGAATAGGTGATGTATATATTAAATTAGTTCTCATGACATATGTTATTTTGTTTTATTCATTGTTCGTAGACTTACAACACACCACAAATAAAACAGAAAATAAATTTGAAAAACTCTTTTTTAAAAGTAGCTCTTGACGGAGTTTGAACCCCAGACCTTTCTCATAAAAGACTTGTGTCTCACCACTAGACATATGTTACAAAGCTACATGCCGATATAATTCAAACCAAGTTGGTTCAATTGGGTGATCCAATGCATCAACTTAGTGGCGGAGCCACACGCAATTGGGTCAGTTTATTTTTTGAAAATTTCTTTTTTATAAAATTATCATGTATTTGATTTTTTTTAAATATATTTATAATATTAATTTTTTTAAGAATATGCATCATTTCAAATTTTCTGAAAAAAATCATAAATTTTGAATCTCTCTGATCAAAATCATGAATTCGCCTCTGCAACAAACTGTCCTAGTTTAAAACAAATTTTCTCTTTTACTATTGAATTTAGTTGATGCTTGAACTGACTACTTGTGAGCACTTTTAGTCTAAATATGCATTGATTCACCATAAATGTTCACTTATGCAGTTCTGCTCATATTGAACGATGATTTGTATATTTCTATGTATTCAGGAGCGAATTCAGAATTTTCGATAAGATAAGACAAGATTTTAGTATTAGACATATCATTGTAATTATTTTCAGTTATATGTATATTTTTTATAACTTTTTCACTTAAAATATAATGTTAGAGGTGCATTTTTGCAAAAAAAAAAAAAAAAATCAGCATAGGACATTTTTTAATTCTTTCAAATTATAATCATATTTTCAAAAGAATGTTAGAGGTGCATTGAAAATTTGACTGTACAGTTTGTACTTACGACCAGTGTGCTTCCAATCCAAGCAAGATCAACTAAATTGGGCTGGTCGAATGAATTTATCTTTTTAAGTGGGGCCTGTCTGAAATAATGAATTAAGCTCTGGGCCATGGTGATCTCATTGGGTACGGTATTTTGTACCTCGAAGCATTTTTCACCTACGTCCACACATCCGTAAACAGCGAAGCGTGTGGACCAGAATGGTGATGTAGATCTATTGATGAAGGCTTACCAAGACCCGGTCTAAGGAAACAATGTCTTCTCCTAGATTTTGGGAGAGTAAACTACTACTAACTTACAGAAGTTTTTATGTGGCATCTTCGTGTGTACACAAAGATATTGTATTAGATGAAAAGTTTCATGTTGATCACACTATTATTCTCAGTTACTTAAGTTTGAGACCTTATGTCTTGGATTATACCTTTAAGGGCCTTTAATTTTAATAGAATAGGTTTTTGGGGAATGAGTTACAGGGAACTACATACAAACAATCATTGGTAGTAGTGCTAACAGATGCTCCAATTATGACGTAGAGAAGACTGAAGATGTACTAGTATATAGCAACTATAGCAACTAAGGTTTCAAATGTAGTGTGTTACTAGAATCTCAACTAAATACTAGCAGAGGAACATTATATAAATTATAAGCATCCCAACATTGAGCATATATAATTAAGAACAAGAGAACAGTTAATTATATAAATGAAAGGATGTAAAATACACATACCACAGAGATTGTTGCTGGTGCGGCTTGAACCGGGGTGTTCCTGATAAGCCGGGGGCGGTAAGGTGCAGGTGAAGAACCTGGGTTCAAACCAGAAGCAACGACGGTGGTGGCACGTCTGAGAGAGGAGGCTTTGGTAATGCAGAAGGAAGAGCTTGCTGCGGTCGACATTGTCCAGAGAAGTTGAGAAACTAGGTGCTACTTATAGTGAGAGTCGAGCACTAGGGGACCCTATGTGGATATATGAACGGGACCGGAAAGGAACGGTGTTATGTTAACGGATGAAGTCTGATCAGATTTGAAGGGGTGATGGGGATATGTTTGGTTTTGGTTAGAGATGAGAGGTTTAGCCATACATTTCGATCTCGGCTTTTGACTAGCTAGTGAATTGAGATGAGATTTGAGGATAGAAAGGAAGCCAAGGACCAAAGGCTTGAATAGTGTTTTGTTAGCCACACGGTAGAGGAAAGGTGGTGAGAGGAGAGAGAGGAGTTAATTAAGGTGCATTTAATTTTGTGGTAGGAGATTTTGTGGGTTAAATAGAACTTGTTCTTGGATGAGAGGAGGATAAATGACTAAGAAGAGATCTTTTTGTGTTATTAATTAATGAGGGTTGGTTAGTTAGATAAGCTCCACGAGTGTAAGAAGAGATCTTTTTGCATCATTGCAAGTTTCTTGTACAATTGTCTACTTGTCTTCCTTTGCATTCCCATTATCAAGGAGCTTAATTTGGATTTGGCTACAAAGTTGTTAACTTTGGCATGCATATTGATTGAATACGGCCAAAGTACTTTAATTCAACCTTTCGTCTTAATTATAATAATTAACGATTTAGTTTTTCATCATTCTAATCTAAGCTACTTTCTCTTAGTTTCTTACAACGGTTATCTGGTCGATCGGTGATCAGGTAAGAAGTTGGAAGGTAGAAAACTTCATGTTATGAACAAACAAAAAGGAAATGAAATTTTTGTAAGGTGTTCAAAACTACTGAGAATTAATGAAATTAGTACATCTTGCTAGAAACCAGGATTGGACATGCTAGTACCAGACATAACTGGCACATTGGCAAATACTTGTATTTATTTAGATTTTAATATGATGCTTACTGCCATCAACCTTATAGAATATTTATTGCATTATTGGATGATTGCATACTTATTGAGCTCAAAATAAAATTAAATCATCATTAATTAGCTACTTATTCCGCTCTGTTATAGCAGCACTACAAGAGCAACTTTTTTTTGAAGAGAAAAGATAAAGGTTTCAGGATGTGCATGATCTGTGTTGCAAGTTGCAACCATACTAGAGAGAAACTATAGGCTCTTACAAGTTATATCCATCAAAGAAGAAAGTTTGAGTACAGTCAATATTGATAGTACTGAGCACTGTACACTTGTACAGTATCAGCATGTCCAGAAAAATTGGAATATGATAAGGTTTAGAATCATTTTTATATTCTCCTATTCTCTGGGCCACACTGCTAAGAAATGAGAGAAGACAATAATAAGCCTGTGGGAAAATATTCTTATCTGTTCAAGTGGATAAGGAACCATGAGGTTCATACATTATTTTGAAATTTTAAACGGCTTCTCTTTTTTTTTTCTTCTACCAAACTGTACCTATCAATTATTTGATAAGAGATACACATCAGAAGACAAAATAAAGTAGTGTAAGACTTTTATGCTTAGATATGGTTAGACAGGATATATATGTTATATTGGTACACTAAAGTTCATCATATCTAAGGTACTTGATAACGTGAAGAAATGTATCACTGAATTCTGAACATATGATAAGTCTCTCCCATGTTAATAATTTGTTATACAAATTTTCTCAAGATCGACGTTCCAACTACGGGACTTTATTTTTTTATAAATTCTATAACTCAATATCTGTACTGTACGCAATTCAACGTTAAAAATATTCATGTATGTAAAATCAAGTGTACTTCAGAAAATTTTCTAAGGAGGTCAATTTTGAACTTTCTTTTAATTTTTATTGAAAAATGTAAAAAAAATATACAATTAAATTAAATCAAGTTTGAAATAAGTGAGGGTAGATTGGATCCGCATCTGATGTAGCGCAAACGGCGCAACACACAAGCCAACGATCTGTATGTTGTGCACTAATGGATCAGAACTCATATCAGAATCTAACGGTACTGATTTAATACTATAAAACTCCTCCTGACTCATATCAGTGACGGTCGAGCGTCGATTTATAATCCGATGGTTCTGATTAAATGCAGCCCTTTGTTGGTAAAAAAGTGCAGCAGAGGATACGGGTCCGACTACGACCAGAATCAAATCCCATTATATAATGCATAGAGGTAAAGTTTTGGAGTACTAATCTCGATGCATTCAACTACATATCGGACGGTTCAACGTAGATGTAGCGTAGGTGTTGCGCTACACCTGATCTGGATTCAGTTTTATTATTTCTAGGAAAAGTTAAAATAAATAGTCCTCTATGATTTTTTTTGTTTGATATTCTTATTGTCTCATATTCATGGTTTAGAAATTAATATTAACTAAAAATCAGGTCAGTATAGAATTAATCCAAAATTAATTTCGTGTTAATTATTTCAGAGTTATCTTAGTTTGTGACCAGAGCCAATCTTATTGGTCAACTGATTGATTGATTGAAGATGCTGCTGCTGATGATAATTATGATACATTTTGAATCACTGTATAGACGTAACAAAATATGACAAATTAACTGCCAGAAAAAAATAATGTGCAGCATCATATATTGTTTAAGCTAAAAATTATATATTGTGCAGCATCATATATTGTTTAAAACTAGGAACAAAGGATCAAAATTCATGGTGTTTCCAGTATTCTAAATTTTCAATAATATGAAATTAATACTGTGATGTCGAAATCTTCGATTCACTGTTTATGGCATTAATTTGTTATGCTGAAATTGTGAGCATAAAGTCAAACTTAACTATGAAGAAGGATAAAAAAATGGAGTATAATTCATATATATAGATATATATATATATATATATAGTGAGTCTATGGTGCTTGGTCAAGCACAATGTCTTTCGTGCTTGAGCATTAAATTTCACAAATAAACGGCTAAAGTTTCGATTTGTAATGCTTAATAGTTTTTTATATAAAAATCTCATTGGATACAAAAAAAATCCATTTTTAGAGTTTTTTAAGTACATGTTTAAGATTTTTGAAGACGATTCCAAAATAGTAATAAAATAATGAATATTTATTCATAAAAGTAGAACACTTTCAAAAATCTGAAACATGTACTTAAAACTCTAAAAATAAAAATTTCTATATACGAGCAGATTTTGACATAAAGAAATTATTGAGTATGATAAACCAAATTTTAGCCGTCCCTTTGTAAGATTTGACGCCCAAGCACCATACCCTCACTTTATATATATATATATATATATATATATATAGAGAGAGAGAGAGAGAGAGAAAGGCTAGGGTGCTTCATGGAGCACCAAACCGCTCGTGCTCCACATCCATTATCTCCAATTTGAAAATTTCAACGACCGATCCGAACCGTTCAACATGATCTACATATATAAATCTATTTGGAGATTGAATTTTATATTTTTTTGAAATTGTTTGCTATTTCTTTAAAGAGGTAGAAAAGTTGCTAATCAAACGGTTTCTAAACTAACAAAAGTTGTGATTTTCATACCTCTCTAAAAAATAGCAAAAAAATTCAAAAAAATATAAAATTCAATCTCCAAGTAGTTTTGAATATGTAGATCATGTTTAATGGTTCGGATCGGTCGTTGGAATTTTCAAGTTAGAGATACGATGTGGAACATTAGCGGTTTTGTGCTCCATGGAGCACCCTAGCCTTTCTCTCTCTCTATATATATATAATCAGCCAATCTATTAGATTTACTACTCCATCAATAATCCATTAATCCAAACATCCCTTATCTACTAGAATAGGCGTCAAAAAATGCTTCAGATATTATTCCTTGTGGCATATTTTAATATATTAGATGTGTCATTACTGAATACAATGCTAGATAATAAATATAATATTATAAGAACTAATAATATGCGAAAATTGACAGAAAATAAACGAACAGAACTCAAATTGGCTACCGTTTTTAGAGTCAATGCGATATCTTCAACACAATAATGAAATAAAACAAATCATATATCAGAGAAGATAAAATCAAATACCATCCATCAATCCATGTGGCATGAAAGTAAATCAGAGAAGATAAAATCGATCGAATACCATCCGTATGGCAGGACTTGTAATCTTTCATGCGCCATTAATTATGCTAGAGCTTCATTTGTATATGGATAGAGAACACTTTGTATATACATACATGGACATGATTTCTAAATACTAGGAGATGTCAATATAATGTGCTCACTCTAGCTACAGATCTGTGTTTTTTCCGGATCTTGACAAAAAAAAACAACAAAGAATGTGCTCACGCTATCAACATGACATTGACAGTCTAATAACTACACCTGCTTTAAATTTATAGCCCATATTGGTTTACTTTTCTCAAATTGGGCCTGACCATGTGATAATTTAATTAGTGTCTAGCTTGCAGATTCTAGACAATTAATGCAAGGACTAATTTTTTTGGTACTTGAGACATTTATGTTCGACTTGCATTCTATGCAAGGACTAATTTTGTTTAATTCGATTTCAAGCAGCAGGCAACAGCAAATGTTACTTTTGTTAGATTAAACTTATCTATTATTTGCTAATTTGCAAAATAAAACAATATTAATCTTGCACAATAAAGTGTTGATGAGTTGCAGATTTATAATGATCACAGTAATATCAAGAGCAAGTCATTTGAGCAAAAAGAGAGGCTTAAAAGAACCATGCGTTATCATAACGCATAGACAACCCGTGACAACGAGTTCTCTACCCATCATAACGGGTTGTCCACCCGTCACAATGGGTTGCCAATTCGTTGTAACGGATTGAAGATGAGAAGTGCTGAAGACAGAGAATTTTCACAAAATTGACAGAGGCTTGCATTATTGTAACGCATCACCCACCCGTTATAACGGATTTCCAACCCATCACAATGGGTCCCTACCCCGTCACAATGGGTTCATGTCCAAAAGGTCCTAGAAGTCAACGAGCCAAGCAGAGAAGAGCAAAACTGAAAGTTCTCCAACTCGTTACAGCAGATTCTGTAACGAGTTTCTTGTTTCTGTAACGCAAGAGAGGAAAATCAAGATTGCAAGACTTCAAGAAGTGTCATGCATATATATACCTTGGAGATACGAACCAAGAAGATCAAGAAAGTCTTCCCAAAGTTTTCAAGCACATAATTGAGCACCAAAAAGAGCACTAAAGCATTCTCCTACAGCTACCTGATCATGAGAGAGATAGGATAGCCAAATTATCTAATTGTCGATCCGGGAACACTTGTTTGCTAGCTTTGTTTGGTGTACTACATTGTGTTGTCAAGTAGTGCATCCTCGTTCTTTATTGTGTTGTCAATTAGACACGTTTATCTTGTAGAGCGGTGTAGCCCCTTACATAGGTTTAGAAATATAAAATTGGTTTTTTATGTGAGAACAAATCAAAGATAGTTTTCGCAATTGTAAGAACACTTGTTATCTAGTGAAATCGGTCTCGGAATGAAGTTTTGGTTCCGAGAGTCCCGTGGACGTAGGCCTAGTTTGTTTGTAGACCGAACCACGTTATATTCTGTGTTCTTGTGTTCTCTTGATATCTCTTGCTTTTTAATCTCTCTTTACTATATTTAAACTTTGTTGTTTTGATTTGCTTAATTGCTCTTAGTACTTGCTTGCTTGTGATATAATATAATATAATAACATGAATTCATAATAACATACCATTATATACATCCCATCATCTTTCTCATTATACTTAACATTCATACTATTTTTAATGATTTTGGTGGAATAAAATGTAAATCGATATATATGTCATTTGTTTACTTCAGAAGTTGATTTTTGAACTAGTTTTCTTTTATGAGATCCTTTTCAAGATGAAGTTGAACTTACATGTAATTTATGTATGTATATTGTTGTGGTTTTACAAATATAATTCAAAAGTATAGCAGGTTGCACATCTCAAAACAAATATTTTGTACTAAAGAATTATTAGTACAACAATTGATAGAAAAAAAGAACTTTAAGAGATGTAGCAGTGCTAAAAAGGAATAAGAAACAAACAATGCTTCGTTGCAAAATATTTGTTCAAAATTATAAATCCAAAATGTTTGATCAATGTCACAAGTAAACTATTAACAAAATTGTCGTGGGCTTTCGATTTGAGCTGCTAAGAGGCCCAATTATTTTGAACAAAAAACCAAAAGAAAAAAAAACTCACTTGTGACTTGTGAGTGGATGTTTCATGGAAATATGATATCTTTGCATTTTTGCATTTGTTAATTAGTTTTTTTTTTCTAAATAGTTTTATTGCTTATCAACATTTGATTATTCTCTTCAGCAGAATTTAAAAATATTTTCGTCTCAGAGGCTTTCATTGCAGCAATTTACTATAATCTCCCACGCCCCTTGTTTTATAGAAAACTGACAAACTAGCTATATTACTTACCACAGGTGGTTTCCGAATTGAGCCATCCTTTTATGTACATGCACAGCATGATGCATTATTAATTTATTATCCCCTCTGTTCCCTTCTTCAACTAGTTTTATTCCTGTCGCTGTATTGGACCGAGTCAATTAATTAATTGATTACAAATATAATATATGTAGAAGATCAATTAATCATATGTTCTTACATCTTAGAGCTTTTTTTATAAGGAAAAACTTAGGTAATAAATGCTCTCAAAATGCATCATTCAATTTATATCATTTGATTGTATTTAAATTCATATTACATATTCTAATCAACGATACGTATTGAATGTAATATCTAAAAAGCAATGGACTCAAGTTTTTCCTTGTTTTATATTACTATTGCGTTATTTTTATAATTATATGCGGATTCCTTGTTCAATTGGGGCCAGCCCGATCCGATATATACTAGCCAGACTCTTGAGAGAGAGAACTTGCTTGAGAGAGAGAACTAACGAAAGCTATGGTGAAGAGGTCGTAAGGGAGCGAAAAATACAAGTTTCACTTTGTCGGAGCTACTCTCGCCACCAAAACACGTCAATCGCGTCTCCGCCTCGACTCTGTAGTCCCTCCTTGCCATGGCTAATCCGATGGATGAATCTCAAAATCAAGGTATTGATTGATTGCTACTAATTATTGCTCTTTTTATCGCTTTTTTACTCGTTTTGCTCTTTGCAGTTCTTACTGATCGGAATTATGCGATGAGCACTGATCAGTTTGATCTTTTCTATTCAGCTTGCGACTTATTGAGCAATAACAACAATTTATCTTTAGAGGGGTCTATATGCATGTGTCTGAAGGAAACTGAAATTATAGTAGAAATATGGGTACTAGCTGAGAGATATTTCAGCTTAGAACAATTTGGATTATCTCAGATGAAGCATAATCGATAATAAGAAGATTAGAGAAGAAAAGAGAGAAACAAGAACAAAAAAAAGAAGAAAATCTGCAAATTGTATCACATAATTTGGATTAACTGAGTTGCTAATTATTCAGAATTTCTGGCAGTTTGCAGTAGATCAATGACATTAACAGGGATTTTGGCTAATAAAATCCTATTTGGCGAAACCTAGCTTGATATAAGAAAAAAGTTGGACTAGTTTTCACCAAAGTTTTTCACTTAATCATAGGTGGTTGCTGAGTTTTAACACCTGAGTTTTCTCAACTTGATTGACCTGAATTTTTATTTTGGAGAACCATGACAATTACAAAAGAACACATTTTCCATCAGACTAATATGTGTACTTAAATGCTATAAATTAATCTGGAACAAAATTGCTTCTCCCTGCCATTTCTAGGTCAAAATGAGAATACGCTAATGGCCTGTCAGCCAATGAGGGAGGATCAGATACAAAATGCTGTTAATTTCTTGCAACATCCTAGAGTAAGAGGATCTCCGGTTGTACACCGACGTTCATTTCTCGAGAAGAAAGGTCTAACCAAGGAGGAGATTGACGAAGCCTTTCGTCGTGTACCTGTAAGAATTAAGATATGCAACTAATGCATCTGAATTTGAATTATGGTCCTGAATTAATGGGTGGTCGCTTGGTCCAATGAGAGTGAACTAGATCAAACTGTTCCAACAGACTGTCTTTTTATTTGAGTGGAGGATGGATGTCAATTGTTAGGTGAAGTATAAGCCAGGCATTTTCATTTTTGTAACTAGGACTGGAAAGGGTAAATTGGGATGATTGAGGATTTATGTTTTTAGAATGTGGGTACAATTGTAATCCTTAACAAAGAAAGTTTTAATGGGTTTAGGGCTTTATGCATAATTAAACCTTATGTGGGCTTGAGTGAACAATTATAAAAAAATGGACTCATTGCATCCTTATTTGAAAAAAAGTGTCTGTTACGTTTTTTTCATTGTGCATCAAGAATTTCCTAAAATATGTTGCTTCCTTCATCACTTGTTGATGAAATAAAGGGAGCAAGGAAGCCACTTGAACCTTCTCTTTCTTTTGAAAAAAAAATGGGAAAGCCAAGTTCATTTCACATGCCCATTTTGTGAAATTAAGGTAGTTTTGTGTAGTTATATATAGGATATATGGGGTCTCAGAAGGCCATAGAGGAGTATGTGCCCCTTTAATTTTTTGGTTCCTTGTAATAAACTATTGCTTTAAATTTTCAGGATCCATCACCAGATGTAACTTCTGCATCAGCTACCAAGACAAACATCGGTAAACATCTTTTTTTTCCATTAATGTCACCTCTGGTAATCTGCTCATGTGTCTTATAACAGGCCGTCAATTTTCATCCAGGACAGGAGACTGTTGTTCTTCCTCATAGTACCCAAACCACAACTGCTATTACTACAGCATCTCCAAACTTGCAGCAGCCGAGGTTTAACCTATACCATGCTTTAGGTGCTATTACTATACTTGCTTCTGCAGGAGCTGGAGCTGCTGTACTCTATAAGGTACTTACTATATGAGTACCAAAGCTTGTAGTCCTAAAGAAGATTCTTAGGGTTTTGTTTAGTGTGGTGCAATTAAAGAAAATTTGATGCTTTAGAAGTTCCAACTGAAATGCATATTCCAGTCAGACCTATTGCAGATTGTGCATTACTTTTTTCAAGGAAGAGAAGTTTAGATAGCTTAGTGGTATACATTTTCTGATTTTCATGTATTTAGTGTAGCTTCTTATTGAAGATGGTAGGTAGACTTACCATCATATTTGCAGTGTGTAGTGAAGACCTACTCAAATGAGTAATTGACTGTTGTATATACCAACTTTTAGAAATCAATAATTCCTAGATTGAAAGCCTGGATTAGGAAGGTCGTAGATGAAGATGAAGATTTAAGTACGAATGATAAATCAAAATCAAACTCAGCTAGAGGAGTTATAAAATCAAATCCAGCTGGGGAAGCAACAAAAGCTGCCAAAGCCGCTACCTTAGCTGCAATTGAGGCCGCCAGAGCTCGCCAAGAACTACTAAATGCAAAAAAAGAAGGTCATCTATTGGCAATTCTTCGCTGTTTATGAAATATATGTTCTTTTATTAGACCACCTGATCTTCTGTGCTGTTTGCAGAAAGCACCCAATATTTCTATCATTTCTGTTTCCAAATGAAAATACTGTGTAGGTTTTCATTAAGTTAATATCTAGCGGTGATCGAATTATTTGTTACTTCCTGCTGGTGTGGTTGTTCATATTTGTGTTATTGGCAAATTACTCAGAATACTCCAGGTGTTGTTTCAAAATTGAGAAATATTGAGTGGAGTTTGCAACAACGCAAAATGCTAAGCCTAAGCCTTATCGAACAAACTTGTTACTGCAGATAAGAAACATATGGAGGTGGTGATTGACAAGATCGATGCAAAACTTGATGAGATGGAATTGATTGGAAAATCTTTGCGCAAGATAAAAGTTCAACGGCGTGTTGAAAGGTCGAGGACTGGAATGGGTATGTTGCTAAACAACTGATGCACTCTTTGTACCAAGTGGACATGTACTATACTGGTCCAGATGGGTGGTGGTTGTTTTCTTCTTTTTCTTTTTTCTCTTTACCTGGTAATTTATTGATTAGGTTTTGATGCTCTTCACTGTGCTCATTGGTAACCTGTGTTGCATGAGTGCGGGTGCGGGTATTGTATCCAATACGGTGCGGGGATACGAAAATTTTAAAATATTACGGATACGGATACGGGTGCGGGTATATAAATAATAAAAAATAATATATATTTAAATAAGCGAGTTTTTTAATCTATCATTATTAAGTTATACTACTCTATTTGAAAATTTTACTATTATTTATTAAATTTCAAGCCTCAAATAAGCGACTATTTCACTGGAGAATGAATACAAAAGACAATTTTTGGGTCCCACATACCTTCACCAACTAATACAAGGCATAGGGAATCTGCAAACTCTATGAGTTTTTGTTGTTTACAGCTATGCCTCTACGCCTTCATTAATGCATCTTTGCTTTATAATTCATACCATAGGAGAATTGCAGAAGAAAGAGAGAGACAATATATTTATAATAGAATCACGTGTATCATAGACTCAAACAACTAATAGGCTTGCAAAGCGTCGGAAGAATAAATTAATAAAATAATGAAACTCGGCTGGGATTCGCACCGTTTGGTGTCGGACGCGAATTTTGTATCTGTACGTATCGGATACGGATTCGGCTGGATAATCAGCGTATCCGGGTAACACAGTTGGTAACTGTCTTAAGCTCTGATTTGTTTCCCTGTTTCCAGGCACAAATATACCAACTTCAACCTTTCAGCCTAGCAGGGTAGAGTACCTCTTTTTCATTATTTCCATTTCTTTTTCTAACTATAACTTATATTTCCAGATCTGTTTATCCATTATATTGGGGGTGTATATTGTGTACCTTGTTTATATTATTACCAACTTTAGTGTTTTGATTATATTTGCATGAAATTGCCAGTGCCTCAATAAACACTTCAGTGCATGAAAACCATTGTTTCTTTTTATATTGTCAACAAAATAGAATGGTCTAATAATTAAAAATCTCAACAGCTGAATCCTTAATTTTCTCATAATCTCTCTCTCTCTCTCTCTCTCTCTTTTTCTCAACGCCAGTGTAGAAGTGGCACAACTAACCAAGAAGCTCGATCAGGTGAATATCTGAACATCATTTTTTATAAATATCTTAGGATAGTTGGATTCAGCTTCTACTTCACTTGTGCTTCCACTGTGCCCTTTTTATGTTTAAAACACAGAAAATGAAATAAAACCATTAGGTATAATTTACATCACCATCCCTACTTGCAGATGAAAGATTGTGGCATCAGGTTCATTTTGATGGGTATCAATGTTCACATCAGTAGAATTTATAAATATCCATCAATTTTTTTTAAAGCCAAATGCTGCAAATCTTTTAGAAAAGTATAAGACTCAAATCTAGAGTTTTAGATTTTAAATTGTTAGAGACTTATTTTTTTTAGAATGATGGCAACATGGGGGCACAAAATAAAGGAGGAATTTGAAACATCTGGATCTTTGAAACAAAGTTTAATTTAACATTTGATTAATGCAGTACTGCAAACTGCAAAGCCAACATTTGCAGAACCAACTATGCCACCCCACCCTAAGCGCTATATGGAGGTACTGTTATAATCATCAATCTTACTATTATTCTTGTTAATGTTGTCATTGACATAGTTATTTGTTGACAAAAATGTTAACTAGGTTAGCGACCTATCCAAATACCAGTTTCTTTGGGCTAATTCATAATTGAAAATTGAATCAGCATCATATATTATTAAAAAAAAGTAAGATTAGAGAAGGTTTAGATTAACAGGAGGTAATGATTTTTATTGATGATATTCTAATCCTAACATTAGCATAGAGAAAATATATCCCTTCTTCCAAAGAAGAAATTTCAGAAGCAGAATAATAGCAGTTTTCTCTTCCCTTCTCAGATAATGGAAATGATACAAAGAGGGGAGAGACCTCCAGATATCAAGGTATATAATTTTTGCTCGACCCTTGAGCAACTTAATTCCACCCAATTATGCCAGGTTGGTTGTAATGTAGTCATGTAGACATCCTTCACCCCGGCGTGAACTTGTCATTCATAACTGAATTAGCAAACCTCCTAAGTATGATCATATGGTAGTGTCCCAACCCGTATAGTACTGACTTGATGTTCCTATAGAAAAACAAGAGAAACAAAACAACTACAATAACGAAATTTGAGTTGGCATTTGGCTGGTTTAGTCTAAATGGGATACAAGGAAGGGAAGCCTTGGCGCAGCGGTAAAGTTGTCGCCTTGTGACAAGGATGTCACGGGTTCGAGTCGTGGAAACAACATCTTGCAGAAATGTAGGGAAATGTTGCGTACAAAGACCCCAAAGTGGTCCGAACCTTCCTCGGACCTTGCGCAAGCGGGAGCTACGTGCACCGGACTGCCCTAGTCTAAATGGGATACAAGATCAGAGATTGATTTCTTTTGTATAGTTGTTTCATTCATGTGATTGATACTATTATTACTGTTGGTTTTACAGGATATAAATGACACGCCACCTGACCCAAACCAGCCAATACGTAAACCACGCATGGCACCAAGACCCAAGGTGAAAATAAAACAACCATCCCTAATAAATCTTGTTTTATTTATACAAATAGGAGTTGGGAATAGATATGACAGTAACTTTTATAAGTTATTTTGAAACAAGAAATAGCTCCCATTCCTTTTAAGTTCCAAGAATCACAAGGAGAGTTCAGGTTCTTTGTACACCCTACTTGATCAGCATATTGCATAGTGACCATAACCTACCATACTTTGAACAATTATAGCTTAATGTTCAGGTCATACTTTGAACAATTTCGATCCGACCCATAGAATTAAATGTCTTTAAGCCATGCCATTAACCTTTTTTGTTGCGACTGGGTTTGAGCCTTTGTGCTGATATGAGTTTTGATAAAGGAGCATCTTTAGTAAGAAAAAAAAATTGATCCTCATAGAAATAGTATCTTTCTTAATTTATTGCTACATGTTGCATGGCATCCTTTAATTTGGCGTAATGTCCCTATTTTTAATATCTATTTTTCATTAAACAGCCTTGGGAGGCAAATAATCAACAACAGGAAATATTGGCTGCACCTCAGTCGCAGCCTAGCATAGGCCCCCCCAGCTTGCAATATAATGGCTATATCTCACAAACTGGCTCAGATCATTTAGTGAAAGCAACTAACCTAATTGGGTCAGACGCAGATTTCCAGTAGGGTCACATATGAAGTTTTAAATTGTTCTTTTTTCATTTTACTGAGAATTTATTTGTGGAATTGGAGGATGTAGGAAAATAGGTATAAGAAGTTAGTTTGTAATAGCAAGAACTAGTTGAAAAAATAATGTGCGGAGTACTTTTGAAAGTTTATTATCTGTATATTTTATTTTCTCCACTGAGCAATTTTGTCCTGGAATTATCTAACAATTTCGGTAAGACATGTACATAACTTTTTTTTCGAGATAAGTGGAGAGCGTTCACCACTTCATTTTTATAACAAAAATGAAGTTTACATCCAACATAGAACCTTCACATGACATCAATTAACTAACGCCCACATAATCTATACTCTAAATTAATCTAATCCTTTTGATTAGTTTATGTACATACTTCATAAATTAAATCTGAAATTTGTATGAATATCAGAAGTGTAGATTCATAAATATTACAATTTATATAAAATTTATCATCGGGCGAAGAAGAAATAAAAAAAAAAGTAAATGCAAAATAGAATGTACAGACAAATAATAAAAGTTAACTAAAGAAATAAGAAAAGCGATTGCAAAGAAAAATTTACTGACAGAGAACTAAGAACTAAAAACATTTTAGGGTCTGGCGGCAATTTGGATAGTAAAAAAAATGGTATTATTTAAAAAAAGTTATACACTTGATTATTCAAAAGCACAACAATTTTATTTGATAGTGAAAATGTTGATAATAATAATAGAACTAATTCAAAATTTATATAAATTATTATTGTTACTACTATAACAATAATAAAGTAAATAATATCATGAAATAATAGTGTACGTTGTTTTTTTAAATAATATTATATTAAGTAATAATGATGGTATAATATAATGTTAATAATTACAATGATGATGATGATGATGAGGAGGAGGGGGAGGGGGAGGGGGAGGATGGCAAACATAACTAGAAAAGCTTTTAATTTCGCTGTTCTAATAAAAAACTTGAGTCCCACGGCTCTAAAGTATGAAAATTATTTGATTCCATATCTCCCGAGTTCCCAGATACGATTGTTTTCGTTTCGTCGGTGTTTTAAAAACCGGACCGGGCCGGCGGTTTAATAAAAAATCGCTTCTCGTTTCGTCGGTAAACCGCTTGGTGGGTTATATTACAAAATTTATTCCTTTTTATACCATCTTGCTTTTATATTCTGATCTTCTCAGCAAAGCGCACTGATTCTGATAGCATTGCTACATTTATCATGGCGAATAGCAAGTACGAGTATGTTAAGAAGTTTGAAACAGCAGACAGTATTTTTCCTTGCAATTGGATCGTCGTATGGATCAAAGCTTCTGAATTCCATGAGTAAGCGTATCAAATTTGTCAATCGATCTGCTTCCAAAAAAAAGTTGCTAATCGATGCTGAATATGTTTATTTTTTGGATAACATTAAAAACGAATCAAAATTTTGTTTTGATCCGTGCACCATCATGGTTCAGGGCACCAATTTTAACTGAAAAATTTGAACAGTTTGATTAAGATAAATGGAAATCAAGTATAGGAAACGGTAGTATCAGCATTGAGCAATAAATCTGAATTGTACTTGTACTGGTACCTGTACCTGCATGAAATAAGATTGAACAATAATTGGTTGCCACTTGAAGGGTTAATCATGGGATATAAGAAATGACAAATTTGTTCATGGGAGTAAAACCATGACATTTGATGGATTGTAGATTATATGATGCCTAATCATGTTTACGTAATCTCAATTAATAGTTTCTTAACGATGATTTTGTCTTTGGTGTGTAGGTTCTCTTCAATTCATGAATTTGAAAAGCCGAATGATGCAGGTGCCTTAAATCTGATGAATTCTTGTGCTAGGTCTTTGCTAGCTTCTTTTCCAGATGTCATATTTGCCTATGGTGCTGGTCATGAGTATAGGTATTACTTATTCAAAATGGTTGAATTCTGAGCAATTTAATTTGCAACTCAATATTTTTGTATTCTCTTGTTTTTTTGGTGTGGTGGGATGGAGTGGGATGGAAAAATGGTGGGAGGGGTGGTGGTAAATGATAGTCGTTCAGTTGAAGCTAAAAAACTTATTAGAATTATACATTATTGAATGAAATTTAATTTTTGTGTTTGAAGAATAAAAATTAGGGCAGGTAATTTTCAATTTTGTCTTGCAGTTTTGTATTAAGGAACGAAAGTGATTTCTATAAAAGACGGGCAAGGTAATTTTATCTCTCTCCCAGAATCATTCAAATTTGGAAATTTTGCCAATCCTTTGCATTTTAAAAAGTCACAATGTTATCTCATTTGTACATAAAAATTGAGCATTTTTTTTTTGTTGAACATTTTGCAGCAAAATTGTTTCCTTGTTTATTTCATATTACACAGCAGTATATGTGAGGAAATGGAGAGAGTTTTTCCCCGGTAAAGATCTAAAAGCGATACCTTATTTTCATGGTCGAACATTTTGTTTCCCAGCAGCAGCAGTTGTGAGGGATTATCTTGCATCAAGACAAGACAAATGTAAGTAAATTTATAAAGGATTTTTGGTATAGTTGAGGAAACTTTCTTATATCAATGCATCCTTTGTTGATGTGTCAAGTGATCCAATGACTGTTAAATAGAAACGTGCAGGGGTATATTTAGAAGTTCGTAAAAGTTCTCACTAATTGTGCCTGCCAGTATACTCCAATGTAGTATGAATAATCCTCTCTGGCAGACCCCTTTTTATTATTAAAGTAAGAAAAAAGACTAATTTACAGAAGTTTTTTTCGAAAAAAGGTGCAAGCACCTAACAAAGCTCTAGTCCCGAACAAGTAATGAAATCAGACTCCATCAAAACATCAATCTACAGAAGTTATCAAAACAAAACAAATAAAAATAAAATAATCAATTGTTTGCTAGAAGTAATCAACACTTACAATTTACAATGTACTCACTAATTTGAATATAAGATGGCATGTCTATTCATTTAATCAACATCTTCTAACCCAACTCAATAATGCTCAGATATTAAGTTTTCTGTTTAGTTGTACCGAGCGTCTCGAATCAGATATGCAAACAACTAAAAGTGTCAAACATAGAGATAGATTTAACACAAACTAGTACCTCGAGCATTAACCTTTTTAGCCTTATAAAAATGGGGGGTTGAGGATTGACCATATTTTGACTTTTGGTGTTAGGATTGAGAAAAGAAAACAAAGCATAGAAAGTAGCAAGCATAGCTGTTAGCATTAACTGATCACCAATAAGCAAAATAAATTTGCAGCACTATAAAGAGGAAGGGTAAAATTTCAGCAACCAGTTTTCAAACTTCTTAAGTTTGAATTAGGTTTGAAGCATGGATTGACTGATGAAAATTGATGAATGGCTAAATAAAGCATAGAAGTATATCCTAATATGTCTGTAGAAGATAAATTCTTTCAGTCAAAAGTTCAGCAAATACCTTGAATTTCAAAGTATAATTTAACTGTTGTCTTGATCGTGAAATTAAGGGTCAGAAAATTAGTACAAATTTTGGGTAATATGCTTATATGCAACAATTAGAGAACTGAGAAATCAGCGTGTTTGTTAGTATAATACATGCTGATTTAGAGTGAGCATTTAGATTTATGGATATATTTGAAGCTTCGCAAAATTATTACTAACGCAACTTGCCCAACCTATATGTTTTTTAATACTTTGCGCTTTTAAAATGGCACTAAAGATTAACCCTAAAATTGATATTGTTCAAATTAAAATGTAATGACTTACTTTGATATGTTTTGTAGGTCACGCAAAAAATCTGTATAATACATGCTTTTGGATGTTGACTAAGTCTGGAAAAAGTGAAGAAGATGCTCAATTTTGTCTAAAGGTTACCTATAGTATTGTTATCATTATTAGAATTAAATCTGTTACCGGAATCCAATATGTATCTTAACTTTCTATATATGTAGGGCACTCAAGTGAAGGAGAAGAATGAGATGCTATTTCAACAATTTGGAATAAATTATGATAAACTACCTAGGATGTTCAAAAAGGGATCGTGTTTTTTCAGAATGATGGTATTAATCAATATTTTGTTCTTATCATCTTAAACAACTTTTTTAGTGTTTTCTATTTTATTTTAGTTATATGATTGTTTGTTTTTGTGATTTTTATCAGCAGGTTACTATGTCATTGCAAATTGAGAAATATTATTAGTAGATAGTATTCAATATACATGCCAATAGCTTGATTTTTTTTTTATGTGCTCATTTCTTCAGATTTTTTTTTACCACTATTATTATCCTACATACCCTTAAAAATGATAAGGGTATATTTCACTATTCACAGAACTATTCACAGACAACACCTGACCTTCCTATGTTTGCAAGTTACCTAATTTTTAAGGTATTTCCAAGTTACACCAAAACAGCTAAAACCAACATTAAATCAAGAAAACAACTTTGTCTTCAAAACTTCCATGCTTAAAACCCAAATGATTTGATTGGGTTTCAAAGAGAAAAAAGAGCGTGTAGAGATTGGTATAGCAATGTTGGCAACAAATAACTGAATGCACATTTTCAGTTGAACTTGTCTATAATGACTTTACACTGAGACTAGGGATTATTCGCAACTAATAAGATATTGAGATGGTGGGTATCTATTACAAACAGAAGAAAATTAGTACAAGGTTCCTTTGACTAGTGACCATTATATTCTATTTCACATACTGATATCCTTGTTACAATTGTAGGTAGAAGATATAGTGCAGAAAGATGGCAGCAGAAGTCCAAGAAAGAGTTCTCGAAAAGAAAGAAAAAAGTCTCGAAAAATTATCATCGTTGAACATGTTAATATAATAGGTCCGAGGTTCTGGGAGGAGCATCCTTATATTCTTCAAGAAGATATCTTATGTATGAGGAATAGCGAGTTTGACTACGTTAAGAAATTTGAATTGGTCAATAAAATGCCGCTTTCTAATTGGATTGTTGTACGGATTGACGGCTGTCATTTCCATGAGTGAGTAAATTCAAGTTTGAATTGTTAATACTATATAATTTTAGTTCTAGGGTGGAACGCTCTAAAACAAATGACAAAATCTTTGTTATCCCAGCATTGTCAAGGTTCTGAGCACCAACATTTCATGAATATTTTATAGTTAAAATGAAACAAGATAAAAGTCACTAGAACTTAATAAATGCTTACAGCATGTGACAATTTTAAAATTGTTGTTTGGGGCTTAAGGGGTTCCTGTAAGTATAGTGGTAATGACAAATTCATTAGATGGACCAAAAAACATCATATGAAATATAAATAATAAAATACTGTGTTTACTTTGTATTAATAAATGTCTTTATACTGTTTATGTATTCTCACTTTTCTATTTTATCGTGGTTTTGGGGGTAGGTTCACTGCAATCCATGGATTTGAAAAGCCAAATGATGCAAATGCTTTGGGTCTGATGGATATTTGTGCTAGCTCCTTACTTGCCCACTATAAAGATGTTGTTTTTGCCTATGGCACTAGTGATGAGTATAGGTATTTACTTATTTCAAATTATATTGAAATATTAAATTTCACTTTTTCTCTCTATGATTATGGGTGATAGTTCTTTCATTTCATTTCATTTCATTTCATTTTTATTTTGTGGTGGGAGGGGATGGAGTATCATAGTTATTTAATTCAAGCTAACAAGGTTAGTCCCAATGAATCTTACATTATACTCCCGTGATGCCTCAAAGTGTGATACACACTCGAAGCCGTAAAAAATGGTAAATTTTTCTACAATAGCAAGGCATCAGTGAAATTTAAGTGATTTCTTTGTACAAAATGAGAAAAACAAGGGCTCTAAACTTTCAGTTTTGTGATGCAGTTTTCTGTTAAAGAAGGCCACTAATTTGTACGAGAGACAATCGAGGTAATTTTATTAATGTCACTCATCTTTTAGTCTACCTGTTTTAGGATTATTGTTCTATTGCACTAAGATACATATCTAACAACAATATTTCATTTGCTTGTCCTACATAGGTCTTTATTTTTCACTTTTGCAGTAGAATTATTTCTTCATTTGTGTCATTCTTCACCTCTACATATGTGATGACATGGAGCAAGTTTTTCCCCAGTAAAGATTTAGAAAAGATTCCCTATTTCGATTTTCGTGCAGTATGCTACTCAACAGAAGAGATAAGGGATTATTTCGCATGGAGACAAGTTGATTGTAAGTTCTTCTACTTACCTGTGGAATTACTTCTGGAAATTGCCACCAGATTAGCATTTTGAAATTTGAAGTTATATCCTAGATACTAATTTTCTCACCGATTAGGATTATGCTGTGATT
This sequence comes from Eleocharis quinqueflora, assembly GCA_964058865.1. Taxonomy (NCBI): domain Eukaryota; kingdom Viridiplantae; phylum Streptophyta; class Magnoliopsida; order Poales; family Cyperaceae; genus Eleocharis; species Eleocharis quinqueflora. The sequence goes on from CAXKVX010000712.1 coordinate 172,406, forward strand.
TTAGTGCCTTTTATAGGTGGCATGCTTGACATTTCAAGCTTTTGAAAGAGCATTCAGCAACGTGCCCTAGAATTAATTCGGTTGATCTCCGAAGATATGTTGTGAATTATTATTGTATTTGTTTTGTAGGTCACATAAACAATCAGTACAAAACGTGCTTTTGGATGTTGGTTAAGTCTGGAAAATAAAAAAAGGAAGCCTATTCTTATCTACAGGTACTGGTATTATCATCATCATTAGTTTTAAATTTGTTAGTTCCAAATTTATTAGTTTCGTTTTCTATATCTGTAGCGCACTCAAGCAAGGAGAAAAATGAGATGTTATTTCGACAATTTGGGATAAATTATGAGGAACTACCGGCGATATTCAGAAAAGGGTCCTGTGTTTTTAAAAATATGGTATTCTTTTTAACTTTAAATGACTATATTCCTCTTATTGTCATTATGCATCTTTTTTCAAAATTGTATCATATTATCTTACAATCTCGGTGCTTGTCTATTTGAGTCTCATGATTTTTATCACCCACTAATGGGCCATTGCTAATTGCAAGAAGAAGTCTGATAAGACTGCAAATGTCTCTTTGTATCTGTTTTGTCTCCTTGTGTTGAAATTTTCCTGATGCTTATTTGAAATTAGCAAAAAAGAAAATTAGGCTTATTGTAACTTACACCAAACAAAACAGTAGAAAAGTTAAAGAAAAAACAAAACATAATAAAAATAACTCAGCTATAGAATTTTTTGCCTCTGGAACAAAATGAACTATTAGCTTAGTTTGGACTCAGCAAGATAAGCTTCGTTTATAATCTAAAGTTGGCAATATGTAAATGAATGGACTAAACCCATTGCGGTTTTCTCTGATGGATTCATCCCAACACTTGTGTTTTATTTGCAAGAAATGAAATGCCAGGTTTCATTTGCACAAGTAGAAAATTACCACAACATTACTTTGCAAGTTGCAACAGTTCCTTTTCACTTCACCATATGATATTATTGTTAAAATTGTAGGTAGAAGTAGAGGAGGTTGATGATAATGGAAACCCAGGAAAAATGACTCCAGAATTAGTTACAGTTGCTCACTGTGATATTATAGGTACCAAATTTTGGGATGAACATCCTTACTTTCTCAGAGAAGATTATTATGATGCCCAAATATTAAAATCTTTGCAATTATTTTCGGTTTTCTGATGTTTTGTGTATTTGTTGTATTTTTCTCGTACTTTTGTGAACTTTCAAGATGCACTTGTTGAAGGAAAAGAACTATTTCAATAATTTCATAGATTGATTTTTCATGGCCTCTTATAGAACATATATTCTCTCTATAATTACTAAATAACTGAGACAAAACAGACAAAATAGAAGTTAACTAAACATAGAGTACTGGGACTCAGTGCATTCTTGGCAACACTGTGGATTATCTGGAAGAGGCGAAACAGAAGGATTTTCGACGAAGTTGATGGTCCAATGGACACAGAGAATATGGCAAGAACAGCAGCAGGTGATGCTAGGAGATGGCATGCTTACTGCTAGGCACGAGGGACTGTTAGAGGAAGCGATGACATTTTGTCCAGAAGGGTAGAACAGGGAGAAGTCCTAAAACAGACGAAGACGAGGATAACAGTTTAGAAAGGGAGATGAGAGTTGATCGCATGTTTTCAAATGGTGATGGGGAACCATAGGGGTATTTGTTGTAGGGTCTTTCGATTCGATGTAATAATTAGTTGGGGAACTGGGAGGAGTTGTAACAATTTCATTTAAATTCATTCACCTTGGCAGCTTTCTGTCTAAGTTTCTCAAAAAAAAAGAAAAGAAGATAACTAAACATCAGTAAACAAAACTGGAAGAGTCCTGGGCTTGAACCATCCTAAATCCCAAACTTCCAGCCCATTATCAATTGACAGCCCAGTTTACTACTTAGCCCATTTCTCTCTCATTTCTCTTTCTTTTTTAAACAACAATAATGGTATCTGACAAGATCAATATTTCTTTCTTTGATGTCTTATGATAAGAATAAGTAACTGCTTTGGTAGAATATTGTTGGTTTCTTCTTCTTTTTGTTGTTCTTGTTGTTGAAGTAGTTTGTTTATCATACTGTTATTGGATGGTCTAGCATACTCGGGATTTGTTTGCCCATAAAAATGTAGAATTTGATTTACTATTGAATTTTGATATTTGGATTAGCTTGAACAGTTCAAATCGATAATTTGAACATTCTAAAATTGTAGACAATTGAATGTAAAAAATGTGTTTCAAAGTTCATGTAATTTGAGTATCATAGGATACACATCAAATACCATATATTATGATCCGTTGCAAAAATAATATAATCTGATAGTATTTGATAGAGTATTAAATGGCACTATGAATTGCATGAAACATAAAACACGATAAGAACATGCAAGTTCATTCATATTTCTACCATTTATGTTATCGCATGGCCATCATGCCTGACGTAGAGGTTTATTTTAAATTTCAGTTATTATCCGTTGCGAAAATCCATCGCATGTTCTTTAGTTTAGGATAACGATTGCCGACTCCGTATCTAAATATATTATTGTCTAACATTTCGCTACAGTGGATTTCAAGATGCGATGAAATTGTGAAAAACAGTGCTACAGTATTTTCACTGTTCTTTTTTCCAAAAGAAAGAAATTAGGGTTCTCACCGTGAACAGCTACAGTGTTTTCGCTTTTTTCCAACGGGGCAGAACCACGTCCCTCCTTTGATATACATTCGATTTGAATCGCGCAAGCTTATTTTTAACATTGTTACACGAAATTGAGCTGGAAGCAACTTTGTAAAGTACGTTTTGTTTCGTATTTTGTAGGTATTTTTTAATTTTAAAGTTTAAATGATCGATTTAACAGTTGAATTTAATCTCAGTATTGGAATTTTCTTAGCGATCAATTTTTACATTTTTTAGAAGTTTTTGTTGATGTGTAAAATCATTCAAATCAGATGCTTCAAACATCGTTAAATTAGCAAATGTATCACTTCAGAAAATAGCAAAAAAAATTAAAAAATGTAAAAATAATCGTCAACAAAATTTCAATGTAGAAATCAAGTTCAATGATTTGAATCGATAATTTGAACTTTAAAAGTCGAAATATGCATGCAAACTACAAGAGAGATGTGCTTCACAAAGCAGCCTAACTCTTATTATACGAGTTGATGATTAAAAATAGCATAAGGTTATTGTCAACGCAATTGACATGAAAACCATTTTTAATTTTTTTTATGTGAGTACAGGGTTATTGTTTGAGCAAATTTTTTTTGTAATGTGAAATTGGTAATGTGTGTAGCAGACAAGAATTTGTACCGTTTGACATCGTATATATCAATATCAATACTATATATAAAGCTTGTTCTGTGTCAGTGTGTTCAAATTTTTTGACACTCTGACACGTCATTTTACTATTAAATTTGCATTGTACGTATGTCCAGGTTATCAGACACGTGACATGTCATTAATGAGACGCCATTAATTTAATGTCATTAATTTCACGACATTAATGTCAATATAAATCATTAATAGCATTAATTTCACGTCATTAATATTCATGTCTTTCTAATTTCATATAAATCATCATACTTTCAAAAGAATTTAAGAAAGATATATGATATTTATTATCATATAACTCTAATTTCAGTGAAATAATGTTATTTAACAAAAAAATGAAATTAGTATAGTTGTGTTATTTATTTTTCTAATATAAAAAAATTCTTCTTCCAAAAATAAATAAGAAGTAACGATATGTAGCAATACACTGAATACATTAATTGAAGTATCCTACGCCAATCAATATCGAATACGTATTGTATCCGTGATAAAGACTGAAAATAAAGACAAAAAAAATTTATTGCTAAAAATAACAAAATCACTGCCACTGCCAGCTAAAAACTATACAGAGGCAGACTTCCAATACAAGTCAAAATCTTCTACAATGATTTCAGAAGTATATTTATTATTATAATATAATGAATGATACAAGGACTAAGTTAAAAAATACGCACAAAACTTCTAATCTCATGAAACCATGTGCTCCCAATTCACTCTTCTCTAGGGATTATCATAAAAAAAAAAAATATGATAAGCACGATCTCAAAAAAATCGGACGGTCCAAAAATCTCGTTAGAAGATCTAGATTCGGACTTCTGGATGAGCATAGTTTTTGCAGTGTTAACCAATTTGGTTTTTTGTGTAAAAATAGAAAACGAGAAACTAACAATATTGCAAAAATAGAAGGTAACTAAAGGTAACGAAGGTATTCTTATTTCTCATCAATCATTATTTTATGTAACATAGTTATACAACGACTAATCTATCAGCCACTCTAAAAACAATTATATACAGCTTTCAAAAATTAAAAAAAGGCGAAAAGAAACAAAAGTAAATCAACAATCTTACTAAATCTATGTGAATCACCTCGGTCCCTGTTTTATTTTTCTCTAAAAGCAGCAAAATAGTTTTTGCCTCAAATATAACACTAATAGAAACCCAAAAAGAAGAATTTCAAGTACCAAAAGTTGAAATTCAAACCTAAAAGGGATGGTGGCTCCTACTAATCCCATTAACGCTAGCGAAGAACCCAACCAAATCCTGTTTGTACGGCAGGAACGACTTCCTACCACCCGCCACATTATTTCCTGCACCAGTTTTGTTGCCATAGAAGATCCGGTGTGCACTTATCGTATCCACCTCTGTGGTAACCTTACCACCCTTCCCTTTCTTCTTTTCCTTCTCCTTCTGATCCTTCGCCTTACCTTTAGCTGAGAGGAAAACGAATTTCTCCTTGCCATCGCTCTGGCTTCTACCTAACACGAGATCGCTTATCTTCTTCCACTTCATTAACGATCCAGTCGACCCCGATTTGTGGCACCTGGTCGGTGACTGAGGTGCCGATCCTGGTGTCCATAGGGAGTAGCTCTCGGCCGGGATCCCTTCCAAATCGATCTCAGCTGTTGAAGATGATGATGATGTTGATCGGATAGATGAGTTCCGTTCTTCAACTAACAGCTTCCGAAGAGGGAGATGAATTGGAGTGTCCAGTTCGGGACTTGCCGGAGGAGATATGACTGACCGACCGAATACCGGGTAGATTGGATAGTGAATGGCCACTGTTTGATCTCGGATCATGGATGGAAATTCGAATTCGTCTTCCGAGTCATCATCCGAATCCTCCTCTTCTTCTTGATCTTGGCTGGGGAAATCGATTGCTGAGATCCTCTGTGGTGAATCGTGATGCAGAGTGGAGATGTCTTCCAATTCTTCTTCACCTAAGGAGAAAGAGGTGGCGGTGGATGAATTTGGCGCCAGTGCCTCTCTGTCTTCTTCGTTCGCCATTGGATTTTCAAATTTTCTTTCCGCTTTGTTTATTGATTTATTTTGGTTTTTTTTTTTTTTGCTCCTCCTAGCTTCGCTTTTGGGGAAAAACAGTTTGTTGTGGTTATCTGGGTAACTGGGTTTGTTGGGAAATAGAAAGGCTGGAGTTTGGGTTTACAAGTCCGGGGATGAGAGAGAGATACTGCGGCGTTAATAAAGGGGTGATTTATACCAAGTGGGACCCCAATAGTATTTTCTGAATGATCTCCAGTTTCATAAATTGGATTTGTCCGTTACTGGTGTTGATATAGAAGACTAGAAGAGTTAGAAGACAAATAAAAATTCTTACGGGAAGGGAGAAATTGATGTGTCCGGTTAGTTATAACAGGAAGATTAATTGAGTTTGAGGTAACCGTTGAGGGATTATTTTCTTAATAGCCTCTAAGTTTGGGTCGGATTAAAGTTATAGTCTAAATTTTTTTAAAAAAAATTACAAAATAGTAACGAGCACTGTTGACAATAAGTCCTATATTTTCTGCATTGACGTGGGCTCAAATAAAAAAAATTGAAAAAATAATAAAATATTGATGTAACAATAGCGTTTTTATTATTTGTAAATTGTTTTAAAGAATTTTAGGTTACTTCCAAAAATTTAAAATAATTGTAAAACATTTTAAAAATTCGAGTTAAATTTATTTAGAGATGTTATTATTAATAGTGCTTTTATTTTCTACACACTAAAAAAAATAAACAAGTAACAAGAAGAAGAAAAAAAATAATCAAATAAATTTAGTGGTGCTACCTACGATTAATATAGTCTCCTATCATTTGTTAAAGTTCTAGAAGATCTAAGACTATTAACTTTTGAGGTCCAAAATTAGACTCGTTATGAAAATCTCACCGTTGAGCGTACGCTCGGGTTACAAGAGCGCGTCATTGTGTATCGTTCATTCCGTATAAACAAAACAACTACGAACTTTAATGCACATACCACGTGGCATGTACGTAATGACGAGAGTTATTGCAACAGCTATTAATGTTCAATAAAAAAAAAACTATTAATGCAAAAATTGAAGATATTTTATGTACAAAGTCGGGATGTTTAGGATATGCTCCAGCACGTGAAATCGAAAGGAAAAGAAAGAGATGTGAGATGAAATTTAAGATTTTACTTGCTCCTGTCGGTTCTAGCGAAGGAAGGAAGAGAGAACGGAGGTTAAAATGTTCCATTCTGCTAGAAATTTTCGTTTCCTTCCAAATCGAGAGTTAGACGAGATTAGCGGTATTTTTGTTCTCTTCCAAATCTTATTCCTTCCTTTGTATCTGTAAAAATTGGAGCAAATAATCAATTAACTTTCTTTCTTCTTCCTTACCTTCATTTCTTTTTCTTAACCTTCTTTACTTTTCCTTCCTTCCAATTTAATGACCTTAAAAGGCGGTTAAGAGATACTTGGGCGAGAAGGCGTACGTGTCAACGTGTGAATGGAACAGACAACGTTGTAGTACACCTTCTAGAAGGTACACTGAGGGATGGTCTAATTTGGGTTCATTTATTCCTCGTGCAGGGATAAATAACTGATTCTATGGTACGCCGTTATTATCAAATGTACGGTCCAGATGTGAAGTTGGGAATCGACAGATGGTAACCGATTGAGAAAGGGTTGTATTTTTGTCAGGAGTCAGGATTGTAATTACGTGGTGTTGTTATAGTAGCGAGAAAATTATAAGAAATTTTAACCCACACGGAAGACTCGGTCCATCATGCAATGGATGTGTCGTAGGAAGCCTGGGATTTTCTATGGCGCTCTTTCGTGTGGTTTATGTGGAATGGTGTTTTTCTAAATGCATCTATGTTCTAAATAGTAAATATGTGGATGGATTAAGAATTTAATATAGAGAAGCAGAAGCTAGATTTTTAAACAATCTTTGAATTTTCCTTAAACTTTTGCATATTGATTATTGAAATTTAGGTGTTCAAGGCAAAGAAATCATTTAATATTCAGAGAGTATGACTTGATATGTGTAACATTGGTAATTTTGACGATGAATTTTCATGTAAAATTTTGATAAAAACGATAAACAAGTGAAAAGAATTCACATTTTAATTCCCAAAAATTTGTTAAGAAAACATATTGCACATAACTTTTACAAATAACCCAAGTTGTCCTTGAACTTTTCTTAAAGATAAATTGGTCCAGAAACCTTCAATTCTAATGAAATTCAAGAAAATTGATGCAAATGAAAGTTAAAAGATCAATTTTAATTTTTTTGAAACATTTTTAGGACCAATATACATTAAAAGAATTTATAATCATTTTTCTTAATCTATGAATTGACTTGTTTTAAGTTTCACGTAATTTAAGTGAAATTTGATGCTCATTATTAAAAATCAAAATTTTAAAATTTGCAATGATTCATAATTAATGGTATTTGATGAAATATCATATGACATTTAAATTAGAGGATTTAATATGTGAACCGTTGGATTTAGAAGAAGGAACGACTCTCAAATCATCTTATTCATACCAGGATCAACATTTAAATAATACAAAATTTGAAACAAAATCAATGTAAGTACAACAAAATCAATGATTATGATTTAACATTTTTATTTTTATTTTAGTGAAATATAGAAGCACACCTCATAATTTTTTTCCAATTTATTGGAAATCCACCGTGGAGATTATCAGGTGATCTCTTAGTTTACATGTGATTCAAAGTTTATACTTTATAGTAACAACTTACACTTAGCAGCGGAATTTCCGTCAAGGTGGGTCAACATTTAGAATTTAAATGAAAATTTTTGAGTCATACGTATATTTTACAATTTTTTTGCTGAAAATCATAATTTTATAGGTGTATTTTAAAAATAAAATAAAATGAAGCATATTTTTAAAATTATTTTAAATTATAAACATATTTTAGAAAATCTTATGAAATATATAATATCAAAAATGAGAAGAGATCAAATGACTACTTTTCTCGTGCCTCATTATGTCCATTAACTTAAAAAATTAATTAATTAATTTTTTAAGACTTTAGATATCAAAACTAATTGATTGAATATTTCATATATGTCATAATACATGTGTATAAAAAATATTGCCACATTTTAGTTTAATTTCAATGGTCATCTAGAGCTAACAAAATCAACGATCAAAATTATTGGATTTGAACCGTTGATTTTGTTAGCTCTAGATGACCAATGAAATTAAACTAAAATGTTACAATATTTTTTATACAATATATTATGACATATGTGAAATATTTAATCAATTAGTTTTGATATTTAAAGTCTTAAAAAATAATTAATTAAATTTTTTAGTTAATGAGCACGACGAGGCAAAAAAAAATAGACATTAAAATCCTCCTCATCAAAAATATATTTTAAAATAATGTAGATTCGCCACTGCTTATACTTGCTAATATGCAAAGTCCAATTGATGATATTATCCTTGTTTTTTAAATGTTAAAAGCTTCAACGCCTTCGCACCGTGTCAATGCTCTAAAGGGGAGCTCTCCTAGAGTCAAAACCGCGCAGTTCGCGTGAAATCCGTTTGTCAATACAAGCAGTGATGGATCTAGAGGTTCAGTTGTACTCGAGCATAACAAAGTGCGGATACTGAATTTGAGATGAAGTTCGAACACAAACACACTAAAATTCACTAAAATATCATTAAAATTATATTTTTCAATAAAAAATAACAAAAAATACATTAATTTTTCGTCTTTTGAAAATCAAGTTCGGACATTTGACCGAGCTTGCTCTAAGGCGGATCCGTCCCTGAATTTAAGTGGGAGAAACTAAAAAGCACTGTATCACTACTCTTCACGTCACAGTACAGCTGAAAATATTACCAGGATAGATCTTTTCCTAAGTTTTTATGTCAAGATGTAACATTGAATATATGTAGAAAAGATTAAACAAAGAAGTAAAATATACAGAAAAAGGTGGAAAAGGGATAATGCGTGAGCAAATGGGTTATTGAATTTTTGATAAGTGACAACGAAATGTGAGAATTTTATGTTGGTTTGTTTCGAATTTTTTCTTTGAGGCGACGATTGCAATATCAATCAAAAGAATTGCATCACGTTAAATGATTGTTATTTGTTAATTCGTTTCAAGATATATTCCAAGAAAATCGCGCGACCCCACCAAACCAAAGAAAAACTTATAACTCGAGATTTTTGTATTGAAATGTTACTACTTACCACATGTACATAATAATAGAATCATTCCATTTAAAAATCACACGCACCATACAATAGCACGGGGTTGTTGAGAAATTGCAGAGGAAGGTTTTTTTTCAATACATATTACATTATTAATTATACAAATGGTGGAATAAAATATTTTTTCCTGAAAATAATTATAATTGTTAAGAAAAATTGCCTTTATTTCACCTATCAGAAGGATAATCATTTTTTGTCAAAAATAAATAAATAAATTATGCATGATTTTGAAAGCCCAAAAAAAGAGTGACCAGAAACAAAACTTAAAAGATACTTTTTGGTGCCAAATTAGCAACCCTCTAATATTTGTTCATATTGTACATTTAATCATGCAACTCTTTATTTATTTTTCTGTAACGATCTTAACTGAAAATCCGTTTAGAAAATATTTAGCAATTTTATATTTATAAAGCAAACCTTAATATTTTATATACCAAATATACGACTCTTGATTATCTCTCTTTTCATGTACAAATATCTTGTTTTGTAATACCATAACCCGTTCAAGTTGAGCGAAAAGGTTCGTATATGTCCGGCATTATTTTCAATATTCTATAATTCATATTGTATTATTTTACACAGAAAGATGTATAAATGAACATTATTTTATTATATTTACCGTATTTCGTACATGTTGCATGTTTTCACCAATGTATTAATATAGTTTCTATTAATTCCGACTATACTGTACATAGTATTTTTTATTAAATAAAATAAGAATTTATGCCGCTCAAGTATTAATGATTTGAAGTTTTCTTATTCGAATTTTAAATTTGCAGACTTTTTAGAAAATATCTTTGGCAAAAACTTGGTACTCTTTTTTGATATACTGAATACTCCAGCTCTTCTGAATCGTTTAATTCATCGAGAATGATGAAAAATGATTTCTTAAAAAACACAACAAAATTAAAATGAATCATTTTTTCACCAATCTTGATGAATTAAACGACCCAAATTAATCGAAGTACACAGTTTACACATCTTTTGACCCAAGTTTTTGCCAATATTCTTGGCTATTAGACTAAAGACTCTTATACATACAATGTTCATTTCTATCATTAGCTATAAATCTAGATAAAATCAAATATACAGGCGTGTGTTTGAAACATGTTAAATTATATTGATCAAACGGTAAAAATGATATCCGATTTTTTTTTGTTAATCGTTAATATAAGATAAGGAAGTAATTAAAAATATAGATGATGAAAAAAAAATCAAAACACAATGAATTTAAAATAATGACATATATAGATACGGAAGTATCTTTGAATGTTTCGTAGACCCAAATCTAACCCGTTGAGTCCTTACTATGTATTCATTCATTCATTAGTCAATTGTCATAGTCGTGAATAAAAAAAAAACCATAAAATTTCGCCAGACCTTCTAGAGAGCTACTCTGAAAATAAATATCACCTTACACCTATTACCATATCACGAGACCTAGATGTCAAGTCTGTGATGTGACAATTGGAGATGTGTCATAAACCTTTAAAATTCTGGTATCTAGTAGTATGGTTCGCGCTTCGCAAGAAAAAATTAAATTTTAAATTTTCGTATCATTATAATAAAATTATAATTAATTGTTTAATTAATATAAAAAATAAAAAATTAACAGCAAAAAATGTCACAGTAATTGGAGAATAAAAACTTTTATATAGGTAAGATTGGAGAATAAAAACTTTAGCCGAACTAATATTTTGTTTAATGATGTTGTTTTCCGAAATATTGACTCAATTTGGTCTGGTTGTTGTGAAAGTATTTTCTCTTATTTTTTATTATGTTTTTCTTAAATGTTATGCATAATTATTGTGAGATCTTTCAAAAAATAAATTTCTTTGCTTCAAATTTTCTTAGTCATTTACTTGTTGCAGAATTCGATGGAGAGGCTAATCCTCTTTTCTTTTCTTTTCTCTCTCTATAATTTTTTTGTTCAAAGAGTCCTATGTTTTCTGTTGTACTGTATTGTTGAGAGAGACTTCAGAACTTATCACTTGAGGACAATGAATATTTTAGAAATGATGCATAATAATTTTCTGATTTAGTCCATCATAAATCAAGTAATTGTCAAAATTTTATTTCGGGATATTTAAGAGTTCATTGTCGTAACACTTTATATTCATATTAATTATACTTTAATTTTCACTTATTGTGAATATATTTTGACATATAATTAATATATAATTGTATAACAAACTATGTCCATAATCTGTATGACGTCCCATACAATCCATTAAATTGTTAAATCCAACGAAATCCCCATTATTATCTCACAAATTTTCTCCAAGCAAAGAAAATGTTTGCAGGGTTGTTTCCAAATCACTCAAGAGCATCTTCATTTTTGAAACTCTTCGAGTTTATAATTTGATGTGGCAATTTTTAAATAAATTTAAGGAATGCAGATGAGTTTCTTATTTAATAATTTTACTTCGAAGTTTCTTATTTAGCAACTATGCTTTATATTTTACTTAATCATTAGCTAAAATTGATCGGTATTCCACAACATTGATAGTATTAGCTAACATGGCAATTAAGAAACTCTGTTTTTTTAGTTTCAGAGATGGAGACCTTAGAAACTAAAAAAAGATTATATTTCTAAAATTTATGTGACAATTATTTATAATTTAAGAGTTTCAAACATAAAAATGCTCTAAGATCATAATTTTAAATAATTTAGTACACAGTGGTATGTAGCTAAGACATATTCATTCACTCACAAATAACTTGCAAATAATTAAAATTGTATACATGTGAAGCATTCCCTACATACTTTTATTCTTGCAAATTTAATTTCTTTTTTACAGTTTTTTAGTATCAACTTTTTCCACTTTAGTGTCGAAATTTCATCACAGCCAACACATATAAGTTATTTTCAACATATTTCTTATAAAAACATTGCTTACTCGATAACTCTTAGGATGTGCTCCATAATTTAGACAGAAAGAGAAAGAGGTGAAATAGAATGGAAAGGAGAGAAACAAAGAGGAGAGTTGCGGCTTTTATCTCTAAAATCGAATGTGAAAGTTTCTATCCGAAATTTCTAAGAATCAACTGAAGAAATTTCCTCGTTCACTCTGTGCAATATCCCTCTCTCTACAATAAATCTCGATACTAAATTACAAAATCCTTCTCCTCTTTTTTCCATCTCTTTCTTCGATTTATCCAGAGAAAACTATGAAGCACATTCTTAGAGTCTACTTCAGAAAAGGTGAAGCGGGGTGAGAGGAGAGAGAAATGAGGACATATTTTTTAATTCTGCTCCTAAGTTCTTTACGAGATTAATCTGTGAAAATCGAAGCTCTAAAAATATTCCAACAGATCTTATTTTCTCCATATTTTGTAACCGTCAATTTGGAGAGTAATGAGAGTTAATGGAGAACCAATCAATTTATACCAAAATTGTCCATCTGTGCTATTTTTATGATAATGGCTCCCACTTTCCTTCTAAAATTTCTATGCTCCAACCAAAGAGCGTTGAAGTCTTTTATCATAATTCACACGAGGTTAAAAAATTTAATTTCTATAAACTCAGAAGCAAGAAATAAATTTATTTCTCGTATTTTCACACCATTCCTTCGACCTCTTTTCTCTTGTCTTTTCTTTCCATTCCACGTTGTCACTCCATAAATCAAGTAATTGCCATTTATTTCGGAACATTTAAGAGTTCTTTGTCGTAACACTTTATATTCATATTAATTATACTTTAATTTTCACTTATTGTGAATATATTTTGACATATAATTAATATATAATTGTATAACAAACTATGTTCATAATTTGTATGATATGTATGACGTCTCATACAATTCATTAAATTGTTAAATCCAACGAAATCCCCATTATTATCTCACAAATTTTCTCCAAGCAGAGAAAATGTTTGCAGGGTTGTTTCCAAATCACTCAAGAGCATCTCCATTCATGAAATTCTTGGAGTGATCTGATGTGGCAGTTTCTAAATGAGTTTCAGAGATGTAGATGAGTTTCTTATTTAGCAATTTTACTTCAGAGTTTCTTATTGAGTAACTATGCTTTAGAGTTTACTTAATTATTATCTAAAATTGATCGGTATTTCACAACATTGGTAGTATTTGCTAAAATGGCAATTAAGAAACTTTATTTTTCTTAGTTTCAGAGATGAAGGTCTTAGAAACTAAAAAAGATTATATTTCTAAAATTTATGTGACAATTATTTATAAATTTAAGAGTTTCAACCATAAAAATGCTCTAAAATCATAATTTTAAATAATTTAGTACACAATGGTATGTAGCTAAGACATATTCATTCACTCGCAAATAACTTGCAAATAATTAAAATTGTATACATGTGAAGCATTCCCTACATATTTTCATTCTTGCAAATATAATTTCTTTTTTTACATATTTTTAATATTAACTTTTTCCACTTTAGTGTCAAAATTTCATCACAGCCAACGCATATAAGTTATTTTCAACATATTTCTTATTAAAAAAAACATTGTTTACTCGGTAACCCTTAGAAAGTGCTTCAGAGTTTAGACAGAAAGAGAAAGAGGTGAAATAGAATGGAAAGGAGAGAAACAAAGAGGAGAGTTGCGGCTTTTATCTCTAAAATCGAATGTGAAAGTTTCTATCCGAAATTTCTAAGAATCAACTGAAGAAATTTCCTCGTTCACTCTGTGCAATATCCCTCTCTCTACAATAAATCTCGATACTAAATTACAAAATCCTTCTCCTCTTTTTTCCATCTCTTTCTTCGATTTATCCAGAGAAAACTATGAAGCACATTCTTAGAGTCTACTTCAGAAAAGGTGAAGCGGGGTGAGAGGAGAGAGAAATGAGGACATATTTTTTAATTCTGCTCCTAAGTTCTTTACGAGATTAATCTGTGAAAATCGAAGCTCTAAAAATATTCCAACAGATCTTATTTTCTCCATATTTTGTAACCGTCAATTTGGAGAGTAATGAGAGTTAATGGAGAACCAATCAATTTATACCAAAATTGTCCATCTGTGCTATTTTTATGATAATGGCTCCCACTTTCCTTCTAAAATTTCTATGCTCCAACCAAAGAGCGTTGAAGTCTTTTATCATAATTCACACGAGGTTAAAAAATTTAATTTCTATAAACTCAGAAGCAAGAAATAAATTTATTTCTCGTATTTTCACACCATTCCTTCGACCTCTTTTCTCTTGTCTTTTCTTTCCATTCCACGTTGTCACTCCATAAATCAAGTAATTGCCATTTATTTCGGAACATTTAAGAGTTCTTTGTCGTAACACTTTATATTCATATTAATTATACTTTAATTTTCACTTATTGTGAATATATTTTGACATATAATTAATATATAATTGTATAACAAACTATGTTCATAATTTGTATGATATGTATGACGTCTCATACAATTCATTAAATTGTTAAATCCAACGAAATCCCCATTATTATCTCACAAATTTTCTCCAAGCAGAGAAAATGTTTGCAGGGTTGTTTCCAAATCACTCAAGAGCATCTCCATTCATGAAATTCTTGGAGTGATCTGATGTGGCAGTTTCTAAATGAGTTTCAGAGATGTAGATGAGTTTCTTATTTAGCAATTTTACTTCAGAGTTTCTTATTGAGTAACTATGCTTTAGAGTTTACTTAATTATTATCTAAAATTGATCGGTATTTCACAACATTGGTAGTATTTGCTAAAATGGCAATTAAGAAACTTTATTTTTCTTAGTTTCAGAGATGAAGGTCTTAGAAACTAAAAAAGATTATATTTCTAAAATTTATGTGACAATTATTTATAAATTTAAGAGTTTCAACCATAAAAATGCTCTAAAATCATAATTTTAAATAATTTAGTACACAATGGTATGTAGCTAAGACATATTCATTCACTCGCAAATAACTTGCAAATAATTAAAATTGTATACATGTGAAGCATTCCCTACATATTTTCATTCTTGCAAATATAATTTCTTTTTTTACATATTTTTAATATTAACTTTTTCCACTTTAGTGTCAAAATTTCATCACAGCCAACGCATATAAGTTATTTTCAACATATTTCTTATTAAAAAAAACATTGTTTACTCGGTAACCCTTAGAAAGTGCTTCAGAGTTTAGACAGAAAAAACTGAAATAGAATGGAAAGGATAAAAACAAAGAGGAGAGTTGCCATTTTTACCTCTAAAATCGAATGTGAAAGTTTCTATCTGAAATTTCTAAAATCAACTGAAGAAATTTCCTCATTCACCTCTGTGCACTATCCCTCTCTCTCTGCAATAAATCTCGATACTGAAATTACAAAATCTTTCTCCTCTTTTTTCCATCTCTTTCTTTGATTCACCTCAAAAAAACATTATTATTGTCAAGACATTTAAGATAATCGTCACATACGATGCATAATCAGTGTCTAATTTTCAGAATAACCATCAAAATACTTTTTTGTTGTTGTTGTTTTAAGTAATTGACTAAATTTTCTATGTGTTAGTTTCTTTAGTAACTATCACTGAAAGTTTTAATAATGAAATGTTGGTGTTTTTATATATAAAAAAGACGCTCTGATTATTTAGCTACTGTCAGTATCCCCTTTTTGTGATAACAGATATTAAAATTTCTAATGAGTGTTGATTTTCTAAAAAATGACAATACTTAGAAACAATTGTATAAGGAAATTATTATATTTTTAATTATTAAAAATATCTTTTAAAATTATTACTTCAAGATGAGTTTTGAGAATTGAACGTAATAAAACCGTTACTAAAGTTTGAAAAAATGAATAAAAAAAATGCTTGGAACAATTCTGAAATGACTTTGAGTTTTAAGCAAGCATATTTTTTTATCACAACTTCGACCGACTGTGATCACAACTCGAATATCTTAAGAAACGGATTTATGATTTTTGTCATGGAGAGACTATAATTTTTTCTTGAGGAGAGGAAACAAAAGAAGACACATTTTCAAATTATAAACATATTTTTTTAAATGACGAATTGCATAAATATACAAGATATATCATGCAAAAAAAAATCCAGAGAAATGACTGTCCTGGCTCCACTTGTATCTGCCGTGGATATCTCGAAACATGATGTATAACCTTTATCTTTATCGGACTAAAACCCGTAACGTTATTTTTAAAACTAAAACAAGTTGTCTCAAGCTTCTAATTTGAGTTTTAAGTTTCAGTATCGATTATTAAATAAAATGACACCGGCTACAACAAACTTTAGTGTCGAATTTGAAATAAACCAAACACTGATTACAATGATGATACAGCCTATCTGAAATATAGCCCGTAGATGTTTTGTGATGGAGTAAGTTGGGTGGAAGACGATCAAACAGGATGTCTAACCGTCTATTTCTCTGGAGTAATTGATTACTTGCTTTCTTGGTAGCCTCTTAGCTTTTAGTCCTTGAACTCGATGATCCCCCTTTATGTTCTGGGGGTATATATATGTTTCACTATTGCCGGCTGATTGTTCTGTCAATCGAGGGTGGTTATTAGGACGTGCAATGCGTGTTGAGAACGTGTGGTAATCGTCACTGAAGGTGAACCCGTCGGATGGCTATTTCTGAATACTAGACGGCTAAAACGGGAAGTTCATGTGTCTGATAGCCGCATTTTGTACGCATCAGAATGCGTAGTCCGGCACTATATTCTAACCAATATCTGCATTTTATTAGCTTCCAGTACTGTAAAAACATGCAAGTTCGCGGTGATTCCCTTTTTGTTGATCTTAAATGCAAGTACAAGAGACTGGAGGAGAAGCGGACGCTAAAGATGGACTCGGGACATCGAGACGGACAAATTGGAGCACTTCAGCACATCTTTGCGGACACAAGGATTTCCTTGCGTCCGCAAAGCTTTCTGTCCAACTTTCCAGAGAAGATCCAGACGAAATTCTTGCGGACGTAAAGATTTCGTCCCAAGTTCCAGAGAGCCAGAGCCTACTTCTTGCGAGCGCAAGGAATCCCTTGCGTCTGCAAAACTTTTGTTCCTGCTTCCAGAGAGCCACAACCAAATCCTTGTGAACGCAAGGAGTTATGCGCTTTTTCAATAATCAAAGATTTTAAATAGGAAATGGCAGAGCTGAGTTGTCGATCTTGGCTCATTGCTTCTCCCCCATTGCTGGCTCTCTTCCGGAGGGATTTTGGAGGTTAAATTGAGATCTAGAGCTCGAGTGCAAAAAGGAGAGACGAAGACTTGGATCAAAGCTTGGTTTTAGGGTTTTATCAACTCTTTTCACCTTAGTTTTTAGATTTAATGTCTTTTATTCGCTCTCTTGTATTTGTAGCCATCATGAGAGGCTAAATACCTCTCTAGGATTAGGGGTTTATGTGAAACTTGCAAACTTGTTGAATGATTTTGTGGATTGTTGTTTGATAAACTAGATTTTCCTTGTTTGAATTTAAATTTGTTTGTATTTGAATTAATTGATTGAGAAATAGTTGACTCGAATTTCGATCTAGAAAAATCGCTAGGCTAGTCTCGTATCAGAGAGGAACTTGAGTAGATCTAGAGGTGATTAGGCCAAAACTCGAATTGCATGCCTTAGTGCGTAATTTCCTGGGCAATATAACTCTAGGAACGTCTAAATTACGAGTTGTTATAACATCTAACACGAGTCGGAGCTTGACTAATCATCGGCTCACGATCGTGTTAGACTTGGTACATAACCGAGAAATCACCTACTCGGTACCGATAATTGCTAGTCCGTACCTGTTTATCAATAACTTGAACCAACAATCGTTCAACCAAGTGAGTAAGTGGATCAACAAACCCTAAGCCTTAGGTCTTAGTTCTTTGACAAATCACCGTTTAATTACAACATCTTTTACATTACGAATTGGTTACTGAACAATCACTTTTCACCAACATTTCTTACTTGCTTAGAACCAACATCGTTTCGAACTCCTTGGAAATCAACTTGTCTCTGTGTTCGATACTCGATACTTAGTACCAACGACAATCGTACACTTGCGATATACACGATATTTGAGTTTAAAACTTGATATTATAATTATATAAAAATACCGCATCAATGTCCAGAACGGGGAGCTAATTCGGGTAGCATTGTTAGTTGTTTTTCGGGTGATCCAGGCTCTTTTCATTATGGACCTTAATATTAGACTATTGGCAAAATGACATATCAAATGAATTTGAGTGTAAGATTATAAAAAATTCCGAGACTGAAAACTAAAATTTAGATTTTTTTTTTGCCTCCATTAATTTTTTTTTGAAAATTTCTGCTTTCTTATATTAACATAGATAATCAAAATTACACTGAAAACTTATACTCGTAGATCGATGGATTTACTCTTTCCTTCGCCTACACGAATCCGTTTCATGTCCTAGATTTGCGTGATCTTTTATATTTGTCTTTAATTTTATAATTTTGCTTGCTTTTATAGTGGATTTGTGTTGTTTTATAAATGCTTGTTAATTAGGTTTGTGGGTAATAACGTGCTTTGTTAATTAATTATGAAACTTTGATAGAAGATAAAGACATTCATGAGCCAAGGAAATGATTTACTTCTTTATTTTTTTACTTAAAAGTACACGGCCAAGATACTAGATGATATAACACTTTCTCTGTAATTATGTTTTGATGTATTTGTGATGATAATTAAGGTTCAAAAAATATTGTATGATTGTTTCTATATTGACCGTCAGAGGCAGATTCATTCACGGACAACTGTCCGGTTTTGATTTGAAAAAAACGCAAAATTTAATGTATTTTTATTTTTTAATTATTTTTGTAGTGAAAAATTGACTTTTAATGATATTTTAGTGAACTTTAGTGAGTTTGTGCCGGAGCTTGATCTCAACTTCAGTGCTCGAATTTAGTTGTGTCTGAGCTTAACTGAGCTCTGAATCCGCCCCAGTTGACCGCAAATTATAAATAAAATTGATTCTCGTGCTTTTAGAAATTAGAAAATCCACGACTTCTACACCGAATTTATTAGGTGACGATCTCAGACTATCAGTGCATCTAAATAGAAACTGTATCCTCTGTGCACATTTTTTGTGCTCACTTTGCACAAATTAATATATATCCGGATTAAATATTAATGCTTCGACCGTTACTGATATAATTTAAAAAAATCGTTGATCTTTAATCTGACGATCTAAATTAACATTCGTAGAAAAATGAGTGAAGAGAATTCGTTTCAATTTAAATGGGAAAGTCTTTGTTGTTGGAATTTGTAGCGGCAACTAACAAGGTGAATATTGTAAGATTTTCCAGTATTTTTGGTCCGCATAAAAAAATTGGAAAGAAAAAAACCTAAAAGACATATTTTTGGAAAGGAAGGAATTGTATGAAGGACATTCAAAAAAATATTTTTGTCATTAGTTTGTCAAAACACATGATTTTTAAATAGGAAGTGGAAAAACTTCTGTAATTATATTAAATAAATAAAATAAAGTGCACCATCTATCTAATAGGAAACAAAATATCCTACTTTTGAGCTCTAAGTTTTGTCTTACTCATGCATTATTGTATTGAAGGAGGAATTCACATTCGATAAAATACTTCGTGTAATAAAATAAAAATTAAATACGTGCAAATTTTAAAATTACGTGAATCATTCAATTACTATTTAACCTTATGAGGTCTCCATCGAATATTAAACTCTGAATGTATAGTTAAAAAATGTTCTCGGGAAAAAGATGGCCCCACCTTGTGTTCTTCTGGTACCTTTTTAACACATATTGCGTTTAGGGCTGCAAACGAATCGAACACGAACGAACTCACATGTGTTCGAGTTTGTTCGAAACCTATTTCAAACTAGTTCGGTTCGAAATTGATACGTAGTTTCGAACTTAATCGTTTGTTCGAAGTTCGATTCGATACCAATTCAAACTGTTCGATTGTTCGTAATATAGTTCAAAATTAATTCTGACAGTATTTTTTCTAATCAGCTTCACAAACTCAGATCAATTTCAAATATAGTGATGTAATGATCGCCTAAACAAAAAGATTGCTACAATTTAACAGTAACATTAACTCAATTCAATTTCAATTTTCAAGCACATAATCAAGCAAATAAAGACTTAGCAATCAAACAGTAAGCATTACAACATGTTTCATAATAAATAACAAGCAAACTAAGCAAACATCTTAAAAATAGAGAAATTAAACATCTTAAAAACTAAGCATTAAGTTCACATCCTAAACTTGAGAGCGAATAAACAACAAGTTCACATTACAAAAACATTCAGAACAAATAAACAACAAGTTCACATTAAGAACAAATAAACAACATTTTTCTTCAGCTTGAGCGCAACAATAATTTTTTTCTTCAGATTGAGCCTTGCTGCCATGTATTTTTCAAACCTGAAAATTTGTTAATATTGTCAGAAACAGAAGAAGTTGTAAATCAATACCATACCAAAACCTATATCAAAACATGTATCTCCATATGAAAACATGTTGAAAACCTTTCAGCCAACAACAATCAGTCATATGAAAACCTTTCAGCCAACATCAATCAGCCATATGAAAACATGTTGAAAACCTATATCTCCATATGAAAAACTTTCAGCCAACAGCAATCAGCCAGTCCAGAAACTTGCATTGAATCACTGATTGATGTTGGGCTGTTGGCTAATGATGTCAGAAACATAAGAAAATTGGCTGAAAGGTGTTGGCTGATTGTTCAACAAACAACAATCAGCCTAAACACTAAATGGTACCATTACCAACAGCAGAAAATGTTCAACCCTATAGGCTTTGTTCTAGCAACAAACCTCAGTTCAACATGAACAAAAATAAATCAAAACAAGAAACATGACCGAAACCAGAAACATAGAAATCAGAAACATATAAACCAAAAACATGACAGAAACCAAAAACTTAGATTTAGTAATACATCGAATCAGAGACAAAAACTTACATTTCAAACTAGTCATCAGCCTTTTCACTAGATTCGGGAACTTGAACTTCAAGGTTCTCTTCAGTTTTGGCTGCTTGCTGAAATTTATAAAATGAAATAAATTAGTATAAAAAGCTGAATAGTTTCCAAATAAACATACAACTTCAATAATTTACCTGTAAGGTGTGCAATGTGGCATTTGAGCTTGCTCTTATCCAATCCCCTCCACAAACCAACAATTCAACCATATCTTTAGTTAAGGAACTCCGATAGTCATCCAAAACACGACCTCCGGCACTAAAAGCCGACTCCGAGGCAACGGTTGATATCGAAATGCAAAGGATGTCTCGTGCTAACCTACTCAAAACTGGAAACTTCACACAATTCACCTTCCACCAATTCAAAACATCAAAAGTCTCTCCTTTCCCAATAACAAGCACATTCTCTTCCAAATACACATCCAAGTCAGATTTTGGAAACTCTTCGGTTTGATTTTCAATAACAAAACTAAAGTAATCATCATCGGGTCGGGTGTTATCAAGAGTTGTACTATCTCCAAATGAATTTGACGAACCCGGCTGATTATTACAAGCCACATAATCATTCTTATACTTCTCAAAAAGCATTTCAACCTTACTTCTAACTTCTTCAATTTGATTATCAACCTCGTGAGTTGGATACAATTTATTGAAACAAAACCGAATCAAACTAAATTTAAACCTTGGATCCAACATTGAAGCAACAACCATTAGAAAACTAACATCCCCCCAATACTTCTCAAATTTTTGAAACATTACTTTAGTCATTTCTTTCAAGAAATCATCAGATGATGCATAAGCCTCACATATTGTCTTCTTTACCTTAAACACTTCATTGAAGTACAAATTACAAGTAGGGTAAAGAGTTCCAGAAAAGAGATTGCTAGTATTGGTGAAAACATCAAGCAACTTCATTAACTTTTCAGCCCTAACCCATTCAATTTCTAAGGGTAACCACTCAAAGTTAGAATCTCTCATGGCATACCTTTGAAAAGTGCTCTTGTAATAAAGGGCTGATTGGAGCATGCGATGCGTTGAGTTCCATCTAGTTCTCACATCAGAACACAACGAACGCTTGGTGGATATGCCCAAACTGATTGCAATTTCCCCAAATTTAAAAAGTCTAGCCGGGAATTTTCTTAGATATTTGACACCCTCTCTAATTTTGATAATGCAACTCTCAATTTTACTAAGTCCGTCTTGCACTACCAAGTTCAATATATGAGCACAACATCTCACATGAAAAAACAGCCCTTTAAAATGCAACATCCCTCTTTTCTCGAAATTGGATTTTAAAATACTAGCAACCCTATCATTATTTGATGCATTATCCAAAGTAATGGTTCCAACCTTTTTTAAGATATTCCATTTCATGAGGGATTCAGTTATTGCATCAGCAATCACCTCGCCCGTGTGAGGAGGTGCAAGCTCGGTAAAACTAATAATTCTCTTTTGCAAGTTCCAATCTGAATCTATGTAGTGGGCAGTTAAACACATGTAACCAATGGTCTGATTTGAAGTCCAACAATCCGTTGTAAGAGAGATCATTTTGGCATTTCTGAAATTTTTTTTGATCTTCTCTTTTTCAGATTCAAAAATCTTAATACAATCATTTTTTATGGTGGTTCTACTCACTCTCTGATACAAAGGATTGTTGTACTTCATTAATATGTTAAACCATTGGTATTCGACAAACATGAAAGGCAATTCGTGGGCTATGATCATTTTGGCAATTATCTCCCTACACTTCATTTGATCATAACCTCCACTCTCTCACTATCTCACAATCCAATTGATTGCTGCCTTGAAAGTTAAGTGTCCCTTTACCCTTTCCTTTGGCCTTTTTTATGTCCATACAAGATTCAATATGTCTCAAAAGGGGAGTAGTACTACCTGTTATGGTCAAGGCATACAATTTTTTGCAGTAATTGCATTTTGCCTTGCGCACGATAACATTCTTCTTATCTTTGATTTCCACTTCCGTGAAATAATTCCATGCATCAGAATTCTTCTTACGCCCGCCTTTAGATTTTTTTTTCCCACTTTCTTCACCTGTTACAGCCAAGTAAAAACAGATTAGTTGACTAAGAACCTAAAACATATTAGTGCTAAAAACCTAAAACATATTACCTTCTTCAGCTGGTACATCCACCACATAGTTCACATCTTTGTCTTCATCATTATTAGCTTCATTTTCACTTTCAATATCGATATCTATTGCTTCATTTTCTTGCAATTCATTTTCTGGCCCATTGATACTGATAGGATAAGACGGAGTTTCTGACATCCTGCACTAATTTAAATGAACAAATGAGTATCATCATCACTGATATTAAACTATACTGCAGCACGAGGATACATTTCGGAAACAGGTATTAGTTACTTTTCAAATGGGTGGTCCAACTACTAATGTCAGTACCAGTACCAACATAGCACAAATATAAGATTTTGTACAATGCTAATTGAGCGCCTGGAAGGTTGTACTACTGGTACAAGCAAGATAGAATGTCTTTTTTAACCTTCCGATTGATTTGTTCTTTTTTGGTACTTACTATTGTTGATCAGGTGTATGAGCTGCACCGGCTCTATAAAAGACAGAAGGACCTGATGGACAATTATGAAAGGCAAGATTTCGAGAAATCTGAGGACCTTATGTGGAAAGTACAATACCAAAGTAACTCAATTGAAAAGTCCTTTTCAGAATTTGCAACCGGGGAACCAACACGAGATGGTAGTGTTGGCTTGGATTTGAATGAGCCAGGCACAGACTGTAGTGAAATAGAAAGATCAAGCCTGAATTTTGCTAGTTTTCAAGGAATTACAGAAGAAGGAACTAGTATGAATAATTACTATAGTGCACCTGGAGAAATCAGAAATTGGTCGAAATTAATCAAGGGAGAAATCAATGGTCTTTCCTCTCTCTCTCTCTCTCTACAATAAACAGTACTATAAACAGTCACTCAGTCAGGCAGAGTCATTGACCCTCAGGACTGGGCCGACTGGCAAATAACAGAACAACGAGAGAAACAGGAAAAAGCGAGAGAAAAAAATCACATTGTGTCAGTACTCACTACTCAGTAGCAGTGGTCCACATAGAAACAGAAAAACGAGAAACAGGGAAAAAAGACAGAAAACAAGGGTTTACCAGAGAGAAGTGGTGACAGTGGATTTGACTGCCCGACTGTGCCTGGTCTGTGACTGATCGTTGCCTCTGTCGACTGGGTTAGGGTTAGGTATCGTTGCCTCGTCTCGTCGCCTGGTCGCCTGGTCGTCTCGTCGCCTCGTCGCCGCGTGGCCGCGTGGGGTACAGAAGGTGTGAGTGTCGAGTGTCGAGTGTCGAGAGTGGGGTACAGAGGGTACTAGCCTAGATGGTGGAGTGTGGAGAAAACGAGATCTGTGGAGTGCGGAGAAAACGAGAGGTGGGGGCAGATCTGTGGAGAGAGGTGGTGTGTGAGTGTCAGCTGGTTAGGGTTAGAGAAAATGAGTCGGTCCAGAGAATGAGAGAAGGAAATGACTGCAATGCTAAATATATTTCTCATGGACGGTCCAGATTTTGTTAAGATTCGAACTTTTATAGTTCGCGAACCTATTTCGAACGAACTGGGGTCAGTTTGAGTTCGATTCGAAACTGTTTCGAACTAGTTTGATTCGATTCGAAATTAATTTCGAACTGATTTCGAACGAACTTTTTTCGAACTTTTTTCGAATCGAACTCGAACGAATTACGAATATTTTTTGCAGCCCTAATTGCGTTCATGTTATTTATTTTAACAATAAAGTTATTTTACTTAACAAATAAAATCTAAATAAATTGACAATTTCAATATTTCTACGGAAGCTTGAAGGTGTATCAGAATCAGATCTTATGCGTCTCGAATTGTTAATTATGTTGTAATTATAATTTTTAAAAGAACAAAACAATACTCATGTCCTTGTGAATTGTGATTCTCTCATGTTAGAAGATGCAGATGGAAAGATTCACCGTTTTTTATTAATAAAAATAAATAAAAATTGTTTTAAAAAAGAAAGTATCTTGATTTTTTCCTTCAATTGAAAGAATGATGGATCTACCGTTTCTATATTATTTTCGAGGAACGGTATATTTTATACCGTTCTTTCTAGTGAATCCAATAATCTAAGAAGACTTTTCCTTTTTTAACAATTTTTTAATTATTTTTCTATTTATAAAAAAGGGGAAATATCCATGCGGATACAAACAAAAATATTATTTGGAATTCTAGTTATCTGTGTTTTTTTCGAAGTGGATATTCATCTTTTAAAATTTAATATAAAGTCATGTTTTTAAAAAATATAATTAGGTGCGCAGTGTTAATTTATTATTTTATAATATTTCTAAATTGTTCTTCTCGCAAAGTGATATCATCAAGCACGTGGTAATATACACCGAATCCAAGTTAAATATTCTTTAACAGATTCCAGAACAACTTGATCTTTTTGTGGATTTAACAAAAGTTAGAATTCTTTTTATGTTTGATCCTCAAAGAATAAGATTTACATTCATGATTGACAGTTATGATTTTACTTTTTTGCATTCAGCGTTCATACGTATTTTCTAGACGTCGATATTTAGAAATAGAGGTCACTCGAGTTTACAAAACAAAAAAAAATATAAAGTACTTTTGAAATCTGCGTTCGCGCCTAAGCGCATCGTCTGAACGTGCGTCCAGATGTAGGGTTCACAACATTCCCTGGATGCAACGTTCAAACGTGAATGTAGATTTGAAATTTTGCACCATACTTAATCATTTTGTCGTTTGTTTTTTCAGCGTAAACGCACACGTTTAGTCTGAACGATAACGCATAAAAATAGAATCATGAATGTTAAATTTTTGAAATGAGAGTGACGAATGTCATTTTTATTCTTTTAAGGTCAAACGAAAAATTTCCAAAAATTAGGCACGGCTAATCCATACCATTTTTTATTGCAAATTATTATTATTTTAAATAATCTAGAAGCTCTTATTTTATGAGTTTTATATTGTTCGCCACAAATGGCACTTTAACTTGAGTAGATAATAAAGATCAACAATGTTGGTTAGCATCATCAAATATCGAGATCATATCTTAATTTGTTGTCGATAAATTAATTATTAGCTTTAGACGTGTATAAACAATAATGATATCATTATCTTTATATGTTTGTTTTCCTAGAAAACTCTCTATGAAATTATTTTTGTTTTCAAGAAAACAAACCTATCAAGTTTAACAATGCAAAAAAGATTTTTTTTTTAGAGAAACAATTGAAGCTATCACTCTTAAAGGAGTATAAAAAGAAGACATTTTTTAAGATGATTTAAAACTATGATTCATTTTATTATTTTAGTTAGCTTATGGGAGTGTGGTTTCATGCTCTCACTAAAAACAAAATCAATAAATTATAACCGTTGATTAAAAAAATAATATATTTTAGTTTTAGTTATTAATTTATCAAGTGGAAACATGACAGTAAAAGTACTCTTGTTTATTTCTTGTTTGTGTCAGAAGTCCCTTCCAATAAACTACAATTGGAATTTTAGAATGAATTAACATCCCTGATTATTGGTATGGGAGCTCATATATCGATACCTTCATTAATACTTCTATCGATACTAACATGACAGGTCTAGTTGAATTCAGTTTGCATGTTTTTTTTATGATACATGTTGTTTTTGTATTATGCACATTGTTTTTGTTATTATGCATATAATTGATCAGACGCTCCATTGAAAACGAATGTCGCTACGCTCATAGATGCGGACTGAATGAATCCAGTTGCATTTATTTTGAAAAATTGTTCTAGTTATTATGCATGTTGTTTTTGTTATCGTGCATGTTATTTTTTATTATTATGCAAGTAAATAACATACATAATAACAAAAACATCATGCATAATAACGAAACATAATAAACAATAAGTATAACAAAAAAACATAATAAATTTAGCATATAAATCATAAGTATTTGACTGTTATGCATGTTATTAGATGCAAAATAACAAAAACAACATGCATAATAACGAAAACAATATGTATCATAAATAAAACAAATTTTCATAATAAATCATAAGTAGAATAAAAAAAATATAATGAACTTAGCATATAAATCATAAGTATTTGACTGTTATGCATGTTATTAAATGCACAATAACAAAAACAACATGCATAATAACTAAAACAATATGCATCATAAATAAAACAAATTTTCATAATAAATCATAAGTAGAATAAAAAACATAATGAACTTAGCATATAAATCATAAGTATTTGACTGTTATGCATGTTATTAGATGCACAATAACAAAAACAACATGCATAATAACGAAAACAATATGCATCATAAGTAAAACAAATTTTCGTCGGAACTCAACTGGACGTGTCCAGTTGATATCGAAGATGGTATCGAAGTTGGAATCCGCGAAACATTTTCCTATTGGTATATATAATATATGCGACGAAACTCAAGTGTTTCAATTTAAAAAGTAAATAGCACATTTTCGCATAAAATGAGAGAGATTGTAACCTTTGATCATTATATTGATTGTTTCTGATTTAAAAATGCCACTTCCATATTTTCCTCATCTTTCATGTGCATTGTTCTCTCAATTTGTTGATCGTCAAAATAGGCGAGCAGGGATTCTGCTTACTCGACCGAAGGAGATGAATTTTTGAGGATTCTGCTTCCATATTTTCCTCATCTTTCATCTCGAATTTCGAAGAAGATGAATTTTTGAATCCGTCGAGGAGCATCTACTTGTAGTTACGAACAACAAAGTTCATTTCGATATCGAGGGAGCCCTCCACCTTTTGTCGAAGGAGCAAGTGCGAGTTTGAAAAGATTATAATTTTTTAATAATTTATATAAAAATGATTATTATCTATAATCCTAAAGCTCTAATCTATTTTTCCTTGTATTATGTAGTTTTGACGAGAAAAGAATAATATATTAGAGCATGTTCTAAGTCAGAATAGAATAATGGTTGTGATAAATTTAGTACGAAAAGAATAAGAATTATGATAAAAGACAACGTCAAAAATTTAGTTATTTTTATGTAAATAAAATTCAATGAACTATTCTGATTAGGTTCATTTCTACCATAATCTAACTTGTTTAAAATAAAAATTTTGTTGTTATTGTTGTTACTATCATAAGCATAAAAAACTGCTATAAATAACTTAAGCAATAATCTATTCATTAATGCCACCTTTTTGAAAAAGAAAAGAAAAATCACATGACAAGTCTGAAAATATACATAGTGGATCAAATTGCACATTTTTTTTATAAAAACTTAAAAAGACCCTCTAGAAGACAGTTTGAGGAGCAAGTGGCCAAACCTGAGCTTTTCTTAACAGCAGCCAACTGTCAGATTTTTCAAATAACTTCTCAACATGCTTTTCTAGAACAATTTAACGAATTCTTCCGTCAGATCATTTCTCCTTGAAATTAGATCACATATAGCTTTACAACTTGGAAAGATCAGATGGTGGAAATAAAAAAGAAAGAAATAAACAAAATATTGTGGAAGATAGAGAGGGTCACAAAAATCACAATCCAATCAACACGTTGCAAATATTATCAACAAATATTATCAACCTTCTAGTTAGGCAACTGCAAATGGGAAGATCTCCTGTGTTGCCTGATTTTGATGGATTATGATTTTGAGAGCAACTACTCCAAATGGCTTGTTGCTCTGCAAAGGCAAAATTATACTGATTTTTTTTTTTTGATTCATTGCTCGTAAACTTACAATACACATCCACAAACAAATTAGAAAATTATACTGATACATCTGAATATTTATTTTTATTGTCGATTTGTCTTTTTTTTTTCTTTCTCCGCACGTAGAGTGAAATTAATTTGGAGGATTAGAGGTTGAGGTGGTCTTGGGGCAAACGAAATTCTATGAATCATATGATTAACGATCAAGCTTTAATTTTTAATCTAACGTTCGATTCTACGCTTCCTATTTAGAGGAATATTAAATAAAATTAATTTTAAGGATAATCATGATACATAACTATATATCATACAAAGTCTCAAACTCTCAATCTATAATGTAACCAGAGGTGGATATTTCTTTCATTTTTTGAAGAAAGGTGGATTTAACTATGGAAATCAGTATGTACACGAAACTACAAGCTGCTATATTTTAGAAAAGTATGAAAATCAAATTTTAAAAATCAAATTTGTACAAAGGTTAAATGTATATTTTAAGTATTTTATCTAAAATATAGTGCATTATTATATAATTAAAAGAATGTTGGTCAGTTCCCAATATCAATTACTCGTCCGCCTCTTGTGATGTATAAATTTTAAACATAACATATTTAACAGATCTTTCATATATTAAAATATTTGAGTCTCCTTTCTGTGGCAAAAAAATATTTGGAAGTTATCAGAGAATATATGAAAAGTACGTCTTAGAAGTCTCTTTCTCTGAGAGATAATAAATTACTTATTTTTTTTATCTACAATTACATAAATTAAGTTTCTTTGCCACAATTATAATGTACTAATTATTTTTATATTAATTTTAGAATGCTTCTTTCTATACAATCATTACTAATTTGCTGTTGGGCTTTTCTGTTTCCAAATGGGCCATGATTGGTGAGCGCATTAGGCAAACGACTTCTTGGGCCTTGTTTTCGCCAACATCATGACCCATTGTGTAAAATTGTGTAATTCAAGTCTTCAGCTAATATGAAATTTAACATGAGCTCGTTATAAATGACCCTTGAGACGCTCTGCTGATTATAGATAAACATGCATAAAATATATGGATCCATATCTGCTGCTCTTCTTTAGCAAGAGCAGGACCTTGCTCTTTTCGTTATGGACCGTTCAACATAAAACGGACGGTTCGGATTTAAGCTGCAAGAGCTATATGTTTTATGAGATTTTAGATCTCGTCGTCCATTATATATTGAACGGACCGAATTGTAAGAATATGATGCTGCTCTTGCTAGAAAAGAGCACCAGATAGAGCTCCAAAGTACATTGTACACAAAAACTAAGTGCCTTGAGTTTAACCAGTGACGTATCTTGGTCGAATTTTCAGGAGGGGCAAACTAGAGCTAGCAAAACATATTCACTTCTTAGAAGAGAGAGGAGGCTATCTTTTGATTCTGTAGTAGGATTGGGCTACTTTTGAGTTCCAATATAATTGGACCTCTCTTAATTTCTTCAGTCAAGAAGGGGCGACGACCCCTTTTAGCCTCACAAAAGATTCGCCTCTGAGTTTAACCTTTAGGCCTTTTAAGAGGTCGGACCATTGGAATGTTTGAACTCTCTTTTAATTTGTAGGCCGTTATAAGCCTAGCTTTGTGAATTTAGGATCTAGTGAAAGAGGTGTATCTTAAATTTTACGCTTTTATTTTGACAATTATATATGTTAAATAAACTGTAGTTGAATATGTTTCACCAACTGAGAAAGAAAAATAAAAGAAGCTTGAAATAATGATTTCGAAATCAAATGTTCGATCCAAATTTTCTATTTTTACCTTCCAACTCATCACCAACAATCGAAACCCTGCAGTTTCACCTCCACCACCTCAAACTGGTGTCGATCAGGCAACTCCACCACCTCCCACTGCTAGTCAAGCAACTCCACCACCTCAAAATGATTAAACTGGTGTCAATCAAGCAACTCTGCCACCTCTCATTGCCAACAAGCAACTCTACCACATCTCTTTGTTAATCAAGCACTATCACCACCTTTTATTGCCAATCAAGCACCTCCACCACCTCGCATTGGTAATCAAGTAACTCCACCACCTTCTATTGCTAATCAAACACCTTCACCACCTATTGCCAATCATGTCACTCCACCACCTCTCATTGTCAATCAAGTAACTCCACCTCCACCACCTATTGTCAGTCATGCCACTCCACCACCTCTCATCGCCAATCAAGTAGCTCCACCTCCTCCTGATACAACTCAATTACCGCCACCAGCTTCCGATGCCAATCAATTAACACCGCCATCTCCCGATGTCATTCAATAACCCTACTACCTTCGATCGATAATCAATTGAATCCACCTACTGATGCAACTCAACTTAACTCAACTAACTCGTTAAGTTTCTTGGTTATTGCCTCACTGAGACATCAGTTGCTTGTCTATGAATTCGTCCCCGACCAAACCCTCTCATACCACTTGCATGGTTAGCTCTTTCAGAACTCCTCTGAAAACAACCTGATTTACTTCTAGGAACGTACCATGAATTGCAAAGTGATTGATAGCTTCAATTGAAAAAGAGAGTGAAGAGAATTGAGAATAATTGTTCAGCTTGGGAGATGCCAAATAACTAACTGCGTCGAGTTGAGTATAAGAGACAAACATAACAAGAGTAAAGAACAGAGGTTAATGGAAATAAGCAGAAAACTAATGGATAAAATTATTATATCATTTTTTGAAAATAAAATAAAATAAATATATCATTTCTTGAAAATAAAATCAAAATTTTCATAATTGTTCCATCTATAACCAAACACTCATTTGTGTACATTCCATTACCATTCCCAAAGACATGGATTTTCATGAATCAATGTTGTAAAATGCGGATTTGAATGTGTGCGCATATGCATTATGTGATATCATGTGTGAATTTATATGTAATTTTATATATGCGGTCGATTACAATTTTATTTTGTATTTCATACGAACTAACAAGAAAGTTGTAAATAAAATTGCATTAAAAGAATCTTAGTTACCTTACATAATACATATTTGAAATATCAAATATACGTTCATTTTTAATTGATATTGCTCCATTGTACTAATGAAAATGTATAACTGTAAAAATTAAAGATGCTATACTTTAATTAACAAAAAGTCAAATAAATGCTATTAGTAATCAAAACTTAGCAAGTAATACAAATTTGGAGCTGAAGCAAAATTTACAGGAACTATTTTAATACGAAGACAAAAAGTTACAGTGTCGAGGCTAATGAACATATATTGACAAATTATCTACAACTTAGATATTCAACTGAATAATAAAAAAATGAATGCTCAATTTAAGTTCTATTGCAATTCCAATATTACAAAATGATTGGCAAATAATTAATAACAAGAATGTGTTGTATAGTCATGTAAATATTGGATTTAATTGTTTTTTCTGTTTTTATCTTTTTTGTTTTGCTTTATGTTGCTTTTATTTTCGATAACTACAGAACTCATGTACTTCATGTAAATATTGAATTTTGTTACTTCCAATTTTTGGAGGCCGGCATTTCATCTTGGATCAGCTTTTATCAAAAAAAAAAGAATGTGTTGTATATGAAATATCTATATATCCAACAAAATCCGTACAAATTCGACACGGCGTGAAAAATTCAAAATTTTTGTTATCTTTAGGCCCAAATACATATACAACACAGAAAAATGAGCCCGTTATCTCTGGAGCCGAATCTGCTGTTTGTATTGGAGGCAAGCAGGGCTATGCTTGTCTCGATTTGATTATCACAAATCGATCGATCGTCACGAATGATTGTGATTTGATTTAGAGGGCAGATGCTTTGACCGTTATATGAATTTTAAACCATTCAGATCGAAACAAGCAGAAACAAGGAGGGTTTTAGGAGCAGCAGATCCGGTTCCGTTATCGCTCGAGGCGCCTAAACGAGGAGCGCCAAGCGCGCAAATCATGTATTCCCTAATTAGTGCTGTGTATAAATTGCTCCAAACCCCAGGGTTTCGCTCTCCTCTTCATCGTTCGCCTCCTATTTCTAGGGTTTGCAATCACCGCCGCTCTGAAGCCTAAAGGTATACAATCGGATTCCGAACAATCTCAGATCCGTAATCATGGCGACTCAGATGAGCAAGAAGAAGAAGGTTAGGTTCTCTAATCCACATTCCTAACCTCAGATTCATTCCCACTACGTATCGAAGTGTTTGCTAATAATGTCTTTGATTTTGTTGTAGTTCGTTGCGGATGGTGTTTTCTTCGCTGAATTGAACGAGGTGCTCACGAGGGAGCTTGCTGAGGATGGATACTCTGGTGTGGAGATTAGGGTTACTCCCACGAGCACACAGATCATCATCCGTGCCACCAGGACTCAGAATGTTCTCGGTATGATTTTCAAAACTTACCCCGATTTGTTACTTCTTTTATGTTGTTGAGATATCAGATTAGATAGTCATATTCATTGTAGTTATGAACTTCAGATATTGAAGTATTGTAGCGTTGTCCCTTTATTTTACTCTGGTAATATCCAAGTTTACCTTGGTTTTGACTGCTAATTGCTGTAGAATTTGTGAATCTAGGTTATTTTGTACTATTTTTAGTCAATTTTAGCATAGTGATAATTAGTTTTTATTATGTAATAATTGCTCCTTATGCATGCATAATTGTATGTTCTCTGACTGTTGAGAACAAAAAACATGTCAGCTAACAAGTTTGGAATAAACATCTCACGACGTTAATGCAATCTTAGTTGGGAACTCATGTTCTGTCCCAATGATAAATGGGCTATAAATTTATGTGTGGTTGTGGTGGGTACATGCTGAAGTATTTTTAATACTTGGGATATGTCATGGTTTAGGTGAAAAAGCAAAGAGGATAAGGGAGCTGACTTCAGTCATCCAGAAGAGGTTTAAGTTCCCGGAGGGTGGTGTGGAACTCTTTGCAGAGAGAGTTAACAACAGGGGTCTCTGTGCAATTGCTCAGGCTGAGTCTCTTCGGTACAAGCTCCTTGGTGGTCTTGCCGTGAGAAGGTATTTTCTCTTCATTCTTCCTTTCTCAGATCATAATTATTTAATTTATGTTACTGAGAGACGGATTAGTACATGAGATGTATTATGACATATGGCATACATGGCTATTTTTATAATGTGTGTTCAAAGCATTAGCTTTCAGTTATATGCTGAATTCTGTTTTTATAATCACCTTGCCTTCATGATCAAGTATTTCGGCATATTTGTTCATTAGTTGGATTGTAGTTTTGTGAGCGGTCTGTCTAATTACTCTCCATTGTCTGTTAGAATGATTAAAATCATTTGAAGTTTCACTTATAAGCTTAGATCATAATTAGTTATTTCATGTAACATATAGAAGCGAAGTACTTGAGAAGTAATTATAGCCTACTTGGCCTTATTGTAATCTTGGTTCAAAAAATTAACTTCCAATGCTATGGAATTCTCTTTTTTGTTTGCTTTCATGATAAGAAACTTCCTTGTATTTTGTTAATCTGTTGTCTAGTTTTGAATGATTATAAGTTTTTCCAAGTTTCACACAGAAACATTGATGCTGATGTAACTTATTGTTTGATTTGTTTTCTTCAGGGCTTGCTATGGTGTGCTCCGCTTTGTCATGGAGAGTGGAGCTAAGGGATGTGAGGTCTGTTCTGGACCCAACTCTATTAGTTCACAGCTTTAGGTCTATTTTTTTATCTGTTTAATCTAATATTTTTATTTGTAATTTTAGGTTATTGTGAGTGGCAAGCTGAGGGCTCAGCGTGCCAAGTCCATGAAATTTAAAGATGGTTACATGATCTCTTCGGGTCAGCCTGTCAATGAGTACATTGATTCAGCTGTCCGGCATGTTCTTCTCAGACAGGTATGTGACTTCTCTTTAAACATTTCATGAATTCAATTGAGATGATTCTCCGGATTATTATAATTAGAGCCTTTGAGGTGAAAACTGAAATTGGTTGGCATCAAACAATGTAGGGGGTGCTGGGTATTAAGGTGAAGATCATGCTGGAGTGGGACCCCAAAGGAGAGCAAGGCCCAAAGACACCTCTGCCTGATCTCGTCACCATCCATGCACCAAAGGATGAAGATGAATATCCTAGGCCTGCTATCATGGCTGGTGAAGTCTAAAAAGTTCATTTTGTCTTTTTTTTTTACTTTCTTTTGATAAAGTACTCATAGAGAACTAGCAAAACAAGCAAATAGTATTTTGACAACCTTTTTGTCTGTGATGGCTCTGGCTTGAGTATCTTAATGTTTGTGCTGCTTTTATTATATAGTATTAGAATCTAACAAAGTTAATATTATATCTCTTTTCCTTTAGCCTATCCTAATTTGATAATCATCGGTCTCATATAAGTGTTCCCTGTCTATTACATGCGAGGCTCTCCCTTTCTCTTGTGTACTGCCAACTCCTCTTGAAACTTGAGTATATTGTCCATGGCCTGTTTGATGTAAAAATAAAATCCTCGATAATCATCGGTCTCATAAAATCCTCTACGAGTCTTTAAAATTTATGCAATTCATATGAATCTTTTTGTTGTATTACTTGAAAATTATTATTATTTTTTAGATTAAAGAAATTTATCATTTATCAATTATCAATGATAAAGATAAATTTCCGGACCAATTTACAAAAATACAATAATGAAAACATCATTCTGTTTGTGCCTGTCGTTTACAATAATCATATAATGCTCAATGTTTAAATGACCCTGTGATTTGGTAGGTGTAATAAATCTGTGTCCTGATTATTAAAGTACATACGACGCAGTTGTGCATTTTTATTAGAGAAGTTGATTGATATTGCTGCATGTCATGATAAAAATATAATTTGTTAGGGTTTTAATTTTGGTAAGTTAATGAGGTACTTCATATGAATTTTGGATAGCAGACTTCAAACTTTAGTCTAATTTTTGTACTTTAATAATTATTAATATTAATTTGATATTTGCATTTTGTTCTAATAAGTTTCATATTTGAGAGGTTTAAACATTCTCTTTGTTTTATATAATTATTATTGATTTTGCATTAATTTTCTTTTTTGCGGACTTATTAGAACAAAATTAATGCACTTGTAGGTTTTTTTTAATTTTCTTTTTTGCGGACTTCAAGGTTTTTTTTACAACAAAATACATTCGTACAATTTGCTTCAATCGATGCTCGTCTTAATACCAAGGAGAAAAATAAAGCATAAAATTGGCATCATACGTGTAGATTCCCGAATCCTGTCGCCAATAATCAAATGATAAATCTTTTGGATCGTTTATATAAATTTTGTTGGCTACGGATTTATTTTGTTGCTTTGATAATGGTAAAAACTTATATATATTCAAACTTCCAAGTTTTTTTTTTTGGAAAATTATATTATGACGATACCCCAGCTTTCACCAAAGTTAAAGTAACATACACTATTTTTAGCATATGAGATCTATGCTAGAATCAAAACAGAAAAGGAAATAAAACTAACCTTGAAGTTGCAATTTTTGTTTATACTACAATATATAATTTTTTTGGGAGGTGATACGTAGATATTATATTTGATACCAACTATTGATACCGATTTTATTATGCATCTTTAGTTGAGTTATCGTTCACATTATTTGATTTATTATGCATGTTATTTTTTATAATGAAATAGTTATACGTGTTATCGATTTTATTATGCACCTTTAGGTTAGTTATCGTGCACATTATTTGAGTTATTATGCATGTTATTTTTTGTAATGAAATAGTTATACATGCTATTTTTGTACTGAAATAATTATGGTATAACATGCATTATAACTCAAATAATATGCACGATAACTCAACTAAAGATGCATAATAAAAACTAGTATCGATAGTTGATATCAAATGTGGTATCTACGAAATATTATCCTTTTTTCTGTTTGAGAAGAAGTGAAGTTTTTGTTTCAAGTCTGATTCAAATTTTGATTTAAAGTTCTTCAGAGTTAGATTTTAAACCTGCGATCTTCCTAACAACTAGATCAAAAGCTGGTTCTTAAAACTGATAACATTTGAACTAAAAGAATCCACTTGAAGTTGCATTAATAGGTACTACAAACCATGACCAGCAAAATAAACGAAATCAAAAGGTGTTCATCTTTAC
The DNA here is from genome assembly GCA_964058865.1 of Eleocharis quinqueflora. Lineage (NCBI taxonomy): Eukaryota > Viridiplantae > Streptophyta > Magnoliopsida > Poales > Cyperaceae > Eleocharis > Eleocharis quinqueflora. The sequence continues at coordinate 209,645 of CAXKVX010000712.1, forward strand.
CTTCATCCATCTGACTTTATGTTGGGTATCAACTATCAAGCGGAGCTGTCTTCAATTTGAAGAGTTTCGGAGCTGAATAGACGAGCCATTTGCACTGATTTTCTGACCCATAAAAGAATTGAGTCCATAATCATCCAATATATTGTTGCAATTTGATTAATTTGACCCTCCTGAAAAGTAATTCTGTTTTTTTCATTGCAGATTATCCAAAGGCAAGTAGTTAAAATTGTACCTCCTAGACGTTCGACAAAAACCGTACGGGTTCGATCCGACCCGAAAAATCGAGCCTGCGACCCGGCCTGTTTCGATTTGAGGATAGACTCGTGCGGACCGTTAAAAAAAATTGGAGGTCAAAGACGGATAGCAGCTATCATTTTTGGAAAAAATCTGTGTTAAACCCGATCCGAAATAAAACCCGGCTAGACTCGAACCCGACCCGTCTAACCTGTCATAACCCATCGTTAATCCGTGCAAAACCAATGCAAAACCCCATGCAAAACGCATGCAAACCCGTCCAAACCCGCCTAAACCCGCGAAAATCGTGCAAACCCGTGCAAAATTCGTGCAAACCTAGCCAAACTTGAGAACCCGTAAATAACTCGTTAAATTCAAAAAAGTAAAACAAAAATTAAAATTAAAATTCAGAAAAATAAAAAAAGGAAAAAAATCCAACCCGAGTCAGACCGCCCCCTCCAACCTGGCTCGAACCTGCCGGTCTGCTAATCCATGTGCCTTAGATGGGTTGCAGCGGCTTAAATTTTTTGATCCGTCCAAATCCGGTCCGACAAACTCGTTGGCTCGGCAAACCCGTTGACCCGAACAGGTTTGATCCGACCCGACCCCGCCCGAATTCACATCTGCTGTATACTATAAAGTAATAAAATACTCTATGGAGAGATCTGAATCGTTCCTTAAATCTTGAGATTTGAGCATACTAATCTCAAAATTTTGATGAACGATACAGATTCTGTATAATACTTATAATACTATAGCAGATATGGATTCGCCGGACCCGATCCGACATATTATTCAATGTTATCATGTTTATAAATTTACTGATTCTCTATTATATATTAAATGTTATCATGTTTATAAATTCCAAGTCAGTTGCTGGTATGAAACTTTGTTTATGATAACTGAATTTAAAATAGATTCGGAAGAAATCTAAAAAGCTATACTGCCTATACAGACATATTATTCAACTTATGGATTATTATATTTCCAATTTCATGTATAAATATCATTTGATACTACAACAAAGACCATTACATAGACGGGTAATTTTACATATATTTGATTAACTTTAACAAAAAAATAAATGTTAAAGTGTATGAAGTTCGAAAAACGATAAAGATAAATTTAAAAATTTGATCTATAAATGTCTTTTTTTTTTGAGTAAATATAATGTTACCTTACGCTCTCCCACACAAAGGCAAAAAATTATCTCGAGCGTAAGCTTCCGCCTCGTCCCGTCTCGTCGTGCTTCGTGTCTCTCGCTTCTCTTTTCCCTTTTTTTAGAACTAATCTCGCCATCTCATCATAGGTCTCTGCCTCCTCGCATCCCTCGGCTCCATCGGTGATCGTATCAACCAGCCGTTGCAACTTCATCTCGAATCCATCAACGCTTTTCACCATTTCGAGCATAGTGGCTTGTTCGTCTTATGGATATTTGCCTTTATGAATTATACAATCAAGCATCTATATTATAACAAACAAACTTTTTTTGGAAAAAGAAGCTCTATGTATTATAACAATCAAGTCTCTATACTCCAACTTGCAAGTATTTATATTAGAACAATCAAGTCTGTGTAGTATAACAAACAAGTCTCTATATTGAAACCTGCAAGTCTTAAAATTAAAACAAGCAAGTGTCTATATTAGAACATTCAAGTCTTTATATTAGAGAATAATGTCTATATATTATAACAAGAAAGTATTTATATTGGAATATTTAAGTCTCTATATTAGAAACTTCAAGTCTCATTATTGGAACATGCAAGTCTCTATATTAGAATCTGCAAGTCTTTATATTAAAACATGTCAGTCTTTATATTATAATAAGAAAGATTCTATATTGAAACTCGCAAGTCTCAAATATTCGAAACCTGCAAGTATCAATATTGAAGCCTGCAAGTCTCATGAGAAAAAACAAATTTTTATATTAGAATTTTCAAATATTTATATTAGTACGAAAATTACAACATTTTTGCAGCAAAATTAGGAATTTAGAGCAAAATAGAAAATTGCAACAAAATTGAAAAATTACAGCAAAAATCTAATAAAAACTTGCAAAATTAGAATAAAGACTTGCAGTAGAAGCGAAGCTCTAGCGAGGAAACTGAGCGGACAAAAGTTAAATTTTTTTGCCCATAATTTATAATTCCGTCCACATTATAAAAAAGTCATGGACTATAACAACTGCCTAACAAATGGGCTAATTATGTACTAGAATTAGACCACCTACATTTATTAAACCATAATTAAAATAGGATGGATATTCATTGTTACTATATTAACTTCGATAATTTTGTCAGTAATAAGGATACATTTGTAAAATTTTAAAGTTGAACCTCAAAATGTGATACGTATGGGCTATATTTTTATGACTGGTAAGATACCCCAAACAATAAACTCGTCACCTTAACCATTTCAAAATTTACATAGAAGTAAAAATAGAAGCATTCAAATAAAGCAGTCCAATTGATATTTTTCGAGTAAATTTATGGTGCTTGCACAAGAACCGAAGTTCGGTGCTTGCGATTATATATCTCAAATTTCAATACAAATGGTCGATCCGAATCATTGAAAATTTTGTTCATACTAAAATCTACTTAGAGACCAATTTTTTTTCATTTTTTAGATTTTTTTATTGTCTTATCAGATGAATGAAAAATGCATTGATGTAACGATTACAGACCTCTCTAATTTAGTGCATTTTTCGTCTATTCGATAAAATAGTAAAAAACTTCTAAAAATGAAAATTTTTGGTCCCTAAGTTGATTTTAGTATGAACGACATTTAAAAGATTCAAATCGACCGTTTGCATTTTAAAATTCGAGATATGTGATCGCAAGCATAGAACTTTGGTGGTTGCGCAAGCACCATAAATTTACTCTGTATTTTTCTCAATTCGCAACAAATCTCGATTTCTTTGGTCGTGTTGAGTTTTCAACTTTTAATTTATTCTTCTAAAAACTCTAAAACAACATGTTATATATAAAGCAATTACGTCAAATTCTATTTAGTGTAGTGGTAAGACACAAGACATTTATAAGAAAAGTTTGGGTTTCAAATCTCAGTGGGAGCTATTTTTCGGAGGAATTTTTTAAATTTATTTTCTAATTTTTTGTGAATATGTCATATATAGTAAGTCTACGTGCAAAAATAAAAAAAAATATAAATCAATTGCAATTGTTATTGGTCACAATGTTGCTTTATGACAGTACTTTTTTTTTTTTTTTTGAAGTTCCGTAGGTGGTACGTGATAGTCCAAAAGGTACGACCATTTGGTACAACAAACTTGCTTAATTTATTCATCCAAAAATCCAATTGAATCACGCCTTTTACATGAAGATTAATAGTTTAATACTCTGTGAAGTACTTGCTATATAATTGTGTGGCAGACTGGCAGTTAATTTATGATCTCGTTATCAACAGTAAAATTATTAACGTGTCATTATTTTATGCACTAACAAGTTTCATAATTAAGAACATTATCATTTATCTCAAGAATTGATCTTGATCTAGTGAAAAAAAAGCAACAGACTCTAAATAGAGATTTAGACTTCGAAATTCAGTGAATGTCGAATGTCACTGAAAGATTTTAAGTCACTTTGACATTCGAATGTCTACAGTAAAAATAAATAAATAAATTTTGAGCAAATTTTCTAAATAAGAAACTCATCTACATTCCTGAAATCAGACTACAAACTCCAAGAATTTTAAAATAGAGATGTTTTAACATGATTCAAAAATAACAAATTCAAAATTTAATGAATGTATAATATCATTAGAATATTTCAGTCAACTTTTAAATATTCAAAGAAAGACTCTTGTCTATTATTAACAAAATAATGAATTCAGATTTTATTTGGTTGAGATACTGATTGATTTTTTTTCTAATCCACTAAGAAAAAAAATTTAAATCTAAGTTCTATTTGTTTGTATTAATAAACCTACGCTTTTTAAACTTTTTTACGTATTATTTATTTCAACAAGCACAGGTAAAATTCGTGCAATCTGACAGTAAAAAAAGTGATAAATTGATCGCCTTTTAAGTTCTTTCTTTGTAAAAAATGAGGGCTACGCCCTCAAACTTTAAAGATAATACAAAAAAAATAATACAAAAAAAGATAACAAATCCTTATCTTTGTTACAATGTTTGTACTTGCAAGTACAACATTTGTATGACAAAATAATACCAAAAAAAAGGATAACAAAGGCTATGAATTGAAGTATCAATAAACTCATCATTGTAAATCAGATTGAATTAAACACTAATACAAAACCGACCAAAGTGACCCGTGTATGATGATGTTTTGCAGGTGATATGAGCATATGAATTCATGTAATTACAAATTAGAATATGTCTGAAATACCACATAAACAAATAACAATTTGTAAAGATGATGATGTTTTGAAATTAGTATACAAAGACTACAAACGTGAGTTGTTGAGATGATAAAATATATTCATTTTATTTCATATGCAGGATTGGAGATGCACTAAGCCATTTTTTATAGGGACAAATTTGTAATTTTAAAATTCCACCTTCACAACTTGATGTTTATTATATTTATAAGATGTACATTAAAAATAATGGAACTTCATGCTAGTGAATTGAAAATGGGCCATGCCGGTCCAATCCGTTCGGGTTCACGATTGGACGAGCGGAGTTTGGACGGATCAATATTTTTAAGTCGGCCACAATTTATATAAGGCTCATGGGTTAGCGGACCGGCGGGCTTGGCCGGGTTAGAGGGAGTCTGGTCCGAGTCAGGTTGGCCGGATTTTTATTTAATTTTTCAATTTTTTATGAATGTTTTGAATTTTTTTTAACTAAGATGAATTAGTTACGGGTTAAGATGAATTATATTTGAATTATGACGGATTATACCTAGGTTATGACCGGTTATACCCGATTATGGAGGGTTATCACTGGTTATGAAGGGTTATACCCGAGTAAAGATGGGTTATTCTCGGATTTGGTCGAGTTTTTAAGGCGGGTTATGGCGGATTAGACGGGTAGGTCCGGATCGTGTCGGTCTTTATCGGACCGGATTTAACACGTGTAATTTTCCAACAAGGATTGTCGCTATCCATCTTAGACCCCCGGTTTTTTGAACGGCTTTGCCTTTGGGTTTGAACGATCCGGGTCGCGGCTTCGTGTTTCCCAGGTCGGATTAGACCCGGTCGGCTTTTGTCAAATCACTATTTCATGCATATTTTAACGATATACTTGCTACAATTTATATTAGTATCAACTGCATAAAATTTTATGCTAAAAATTACAATCAATTAGAAGTTCAACAATATGCCTATTATCTAATTTTGTAGTACTTCCTACTTAAAAAATATTAAGACGTTAAAATATGGGCTCAAGTTCTCAACCATTACAAATATCCGGCCGAAAACAACTACTAGGTATTCACATTATTTCTGTTATCCTAATAATAAAACTAATTCTTACATTAAAATTGATGCATCCTGAGTTGAATTAAAGGGAAAGTAAAATTTGAACAGCAGGATCAAAGGAGACGAGTTTGGATACATCAACCTAACCCCATTTATGAATAAAAAAAGAAAAAAGAAAAACCTAACCCCATTTTGGCAGTTGACACTTTTGGTACTGACTCGATTGTCGTCTGGTTCAAAATTTTGGGAATTGAGAACTGCTCTTAGTCTAGTGGCAAAAGAGCAACGGGTTTCAAGTGAAAGTTTCGGATTCGAAATTTAGTGAAAGTCAAATGTCACTGGGAGATTCTAAATCACTTTGAATAATATTTGAGGGCAAATATGACTCATTTATTTCTCAAAAAAAAAATCTTGGGAATTGTCATCCTCAGATACAACCAACATTTTTTAACTAACTTTTGTCATTTTAATAAAGTGACAATAGTTACAATCCACTTTTCATAACCAACTTTCTTAATTTTTCACTAACTCAAAAATGTCATAATTTTCACTAACATTCTTTATTTTCAATAATTTTTATAATTTTCACAATTTTCATAATTTATAATAATAGTTACAGAATAAAGCGATAATAGTTCGATGAAATTGATAGTAGTTAGATATTACAATGATAATACATAATTCAGTATGTTATAATAATTTAAATTATAAAATAATTATACTTAGATCAGAAATTATTAATAGTTAGAAGATAAAGTGATAATATATAGTTTACAAAACGATGATACTTAGCTTGCACTTAGATAAGAAAGTTTCTTCCTACTCAGTTACAACTCATCATTCATAACTGACTGTCTTATTTTCGCTCAATACAAGAAAAACAGATTAGCAAAAGGGCGCTGACATACAAAAATGCTTCATTGATACACAATCGATATGTGCGTTAACGTGCGTCGTTATGCATGTTATTCGAGTTCGATTGCATGTTATTTTGTATTGAAAAAATAACATGCAACCGAACTCGAGTAACATTTTCCTAGAAAAATTTCTATTTTTCTTTTTCGCGCATGATTCCTTACCCTAGAACCTTCCTCTTACAGTTATATCAGAAAGTGATAATAGTTAAATGAAAAAGTAATAATACTTTACAAAATTACAATGCTTAGCTTGCACTTAGATCATAAAGTGACTATAATTACAACATAAAGTAGTAATTTTCATGTTACAATAACAATATTTAATTTGCATTTAGATCAAAAGGTGGTAATACTTAATTATTTATATTTATATCAGAAAATAATAAAATTAGAAGTTAAAATGATTAATTCACATTTAGATAAAAGAATCATAATAATTAGGAAATAAAGTAATAATATTTAGTTCACTGATTATAACAATTTCGCGTCTTAGTTAACTGACATAATTTTCTATATATTTTGAACAACACTTCTAAGAGCAACTATCTTTGTGTGGGAGGTCTTGAATTCGAAATTCGAATAGAAAATTTAAAGTCATTTAAATTTGAGTAGCTTGACTTTCATCTTTATCTCAAAAAAAATTATTTGACCCTTTCAAAGCCTCGTACTTAACATTTCTAGCTCTGTGATTTGGTGACTCTTCATCTTCATCTTAGATCCTTAATAGTTAGGTGACTCGTCAAATGTCATATTTTTTAATAGTTGCAAGTGCAACCAACTTAAGGTGACTATATATTATTATATAATAATGACAGGACAGGACAGTACTAATGCAACAAAAAATGATGGTAGTTAAGTGGAAGGTTTTAGTTATTATTAATTGAATTAATATTGTAATATGGTACATGTACTAGTCCTGACAGGTCACCTACAGTCTAAATGCCAAGCAAATTTATAGACGCTATTGTGACTTCTCTTACGAGCTTTTAATCAACCACTTTGTACCAATTTTTTTTTATGGAATCTTATGAAATATTAACAAATTACATTTTCGTGGAGATAGATACTTCATCCTTGAGCTATTGGTCTCGATTTCATCCTTGAGCTATTGGTCATGCAGCAAATATTTGCAACAGATAAAATTAGAGGTACTCTAAAATTTTTTATCTTGACCCTCTGTGCAATTTTTAGGATGCTTCTGGCCTATCTGTTGAAGGTGGCGAGGCATTTGGCAGCAGAGGAGGCATCAAGCAAATGGTAGTTCAAGGATTTATAATTTGTTTAATTCAGTTCTGATAAGATTAATGACAAAAAAAAAACACAATTTAAATTTTAGTGACAAATAGTAAATTTGATATTTTTTTGTATTTTGAAGAATGACAAAAATTTTAGTGACAAAAAACAATTCCCTTATTAATATTAGTCGTATTATAATAAAACATATTATGACTAAAACAAATGAAAAGCACAATTTTAGCCCTTGATTTTTAAAAGTAGAGAGAAAATAAACCTTGACACGAAGTATCTAGGATGAGACTTTGTCCTCTATCTTAGGAGTGTTAGAGCATTTCTATCTCTGAAACTCTTACAGTTTCTAAAATATTGCCACATCACTTTTAAAAATTTAATTTCCTTTAATTTATAAATCCTTCATTTCTAAAACTGAAAATTTATAATTTCTAAATTGTCACGTCAGCAATTATTATCAATATTATTGAAGACCTATCAATTTTAGCCAATGATTAAGCCACGTCAGAGTTTATAAACTCTAAAACATAGTTGCTAAATAAGAAACTCTTGAGCAAAATTTCTAAATAAGAAACTCATCTACATTGCTAAAACTCATTTAGAAATTGTCACATTAGATTAGTGACTTAGAATCATATTTGGATTGTGTTACCATTACTTTCTTCTCTTATTCATTTCAATTTGACATGTTTAACTTGAATCATTTATTTAAAATTTATGTTACCTTAATTATTATATAATTAATTTTAGTTCATAATAATAAGTTTTAATTCAATTTCAAATCGAATTGTACAAATGGAATCAAATTTCAAGAGATATAAACTCGAGCTCGACCCCTTTTGTGCTTCACTTTTCTCAATGCTTCATTAATTTGTTAATCATTTCTCCCGAATTTTTTAATTATAAACAAAAAAACATCCTAACAAAAAAATTATCAACAAAATCACGAAATTGAAATTTTCATTATTAGAGATAACGGGACTATCTCGCTATCATAAATGACGGAATGTGTCCGCCATCAAAGATAACGGGATCATCCTGATTAGGACTGTCAATATCCTTTCGTTTCGGACGTTTTCGTTCCGTTCCGTCTAAAACGGAACGGAGATGGAACGATTTTTTTGTTTCGTTTCAAAGAACGGAACGGAAACGAAAGTGAAATCCGTTCCGTTTCAGTGCAAATTCCGCGGAAATAAACGTTCGTCTGAAACGAAACGAAAACGGAAAATTTTTTTGTGTTTCATGAGTGAAACGGAACGGAAACGAAAGACCTCAGTTCCGTTCCGTTTTTAACGGTTGATACCCCTATCTCTGCTTACGAGATCGTTCAAAATATTCCGAACCCCTTCTCTTCTTTCCTTCTTTCTTCTCCTGTGCTGCTCCCTTTTCCTTCTCTTTCTCCTCTTATTTCTTCTCTTCTCCTCTTCTTCCAATGTTGCTTGTTGCTGCCCCTTGTTGTTGTAAATCTCTTTCTATACCATTCCCTTCATCTTTCTTCCCTTCATATTTTTTTCCTCATATATAGACAATATAGTTTTGATGTACAACTCTGTTGATCTGCATTTCGGTTCAAAAATCTTGAATAAACCAGGGACCTTGCTAATCTTCCTGATATCCTGTATTATACGCATCATTCCTCATGCCTTTTTTAGACAATTCATATCCCATGAATCTGATGTGCCTTGTTAGGATTTTCTTTGTATAGAATAAGTACAAGATCTTTTATGCAAAAGTTGCCATATCTTTTTATTCTGCGCCTAAAGTTTATAAGTATCAGTCTCAGTTTAGTTTCCTTGTAAATGCTTGAATTATTATGGTGAAGGATCAGTTTGTTTAAATATTATATTCAGAAAAGAAACAAAAAAGAGAGAAGTCCCCTTTTGTAAATACCTTTCCAAATTGATGTGAGAAAGAGTCAAATCAAAGGTAACCATGCAAGCTTGAAATCATCTTTTGTAAATATGCAATTTGAAACAAGGTCTTCTCTGTAAATTATCCCTGGCCTCATATTTTGATCTACTGTATATACTTGTGTATTTACTGATCAGACCCATATCAATTGAAGTATGTCCCTAATTGTGCTGTTTTGGTTTTGAGATCAAAATCAAACCCCATTACCAACTGTCTGGTATTATGACTGTCCCAAAATAGACAAAGAACTTCAAACCAAAATCTTGAGCAAATCATGAATTGTCTGTGCATTAT
>CAXKVX010000713.1:0-30419 GCA_964058865.1 Eleocharis quinqueflora
TGCATGATTGTTTCATTAACATGTAATTATGCTTACAGCTGATAAGGGTACAAGGAGCAAGAGACTAAAGCATGATGTCATAGAGGCTATAAATGAGCTGATCGACGAAATTGAGAGTTGCTATGATGATATTTCGGAACAAGCTGTAGAACACATTCACCAAAAGCATGTCTCATCTTTCTATTCTGAAGTGTCAACAACAAAAGGTTTCACTAGCACATAACTTATGATCTTTTTGTTGTTTCATGACAGTGAGGTGATATTAACATTGGGAAGATCAAAAACCGTCAAGGAGTTTCTTTATGCTGCGAAGCAGAAAAATCGATCTTTTCGTTCTTTTGTTGCTGAAGGTGCTCCTAGGTTCGTTATTTTTTTTACTATGCATCTTTGTTGATATATTTCTTCTTCTTTTCTCCTTGTTGAAAAAATATCTCGAGGATCACCTGTTTGCAATTATCAAAGAGCTAAATTGCCTGATATGATAATCTCAACAATCAATTTTTACCAATCTCTCCTAAAGCATCATTCAGAAACTGCTTAACTATCACATAAATTCAGGAGAAGACTTTTGCATGGATACTATGTTCTCTTCCAATCAAATCAGTGCACAAAATACAAATTTAAAACATTTTCTTCTTTTACCCTTCATTTGGCTAATAATATACCATACATCATAAACTGAATCAAAATTCATGCTTAACTCTTTATATTTCTCAAGCCATGGTCTTCATTTTTTAGAACAAGCCAATTTAGAAAAATTGAATCTAAAGATTCCAAGCAATCACACGTCAGCAAGTTGAGTTACCATTCCAATCTCTTATTACGAGGTTTTTCTTTAGTAAAATCCATGAACTACAAACCAGCAAAAGGTCCTAATTTTAGGAGGGATTTTGTAATTCCGAATTCTGCTCAAAATTTTGTCCGTAGTACCCCCACAATACTGCCAATCCTTATTAATAAGATACAACTGAAAATTTTCTTCTAGGGTCTCATCTCCAAAATAGAGTTCTTATCTCAAAGACACCACAAATCAAATAATTTAAAGTCAAACTGCATCTACCTGCTCTAAGATCTGCTTTTGTTCATTGTAGCTACAATGGAGAAAGGGGATCTCTTTGTTTCAGCTCACATTTACACATATTTTAGTTAAAGAGCCGCTCAGAAAGAAATAGAGCTGCCTCGACAATGAACTTTTGATCCAAGAAATTCATTTGCTACTAAACGTTTCAATTTCTGTAGCTCACATTTACACATGATCTTATTCCTTTTCAAAATCTATCTGGAAAATTAGTATCTTTTTTCTTGTTTCTTTTAGCATGTGCTGTAATTAAATAAAAGGTTCACTCTTATCAGGTATCAGGGGCATGTCCTTGCTAAGGAGCTTATTCAGAAGGGTATAGAGACTACTGTGATAACTGACTCGGCAATATTTGCCATGATCTCCCGTGTTAACATGGTAATCAAACTACACCTCTTTTCTAACAGAGAGTTTTGTTATCTCATGTCCAGCTTTGTTCTTTATCTCACATAAAGAGTCGTCTCTTAACTTGAGATTTTGAATGCAATATGAGAAAAAAATCATGTTTTAGTAATTCCTGTAAAACTTACATGGCTTGAGATATCTGTTAAGGTGATAGTTGGGGCCCATGCAATTATGGCAAATGGAGGAGTTATTGCACCAGTTGGAATGAACATGCTTGCACTTGCTGCTCAGAGGCATGCTGTTCCTTTTGTGGTAGTTGGCGGGTCTCACAAGGTTTATTTTCTTATCACCCCTTCATCCAAGAAATTTTTAGTTTTTTGAGCACTTACAATGTATACCCCTAAACTAGGAAATATGAGACATACAGTATTGTTAACATCTAGTATGGGTATAACAAGTTTATTTTTAAGGACAGTTTGGTAATTATTTACAATGTTGAATTATTTTCTTTCAGCTGTGCCCGCTGTACCCTCACAATCCGGAGGTACTACTAAATGAGCTGAGGTCACCATCAGATTTGATTGACTTTGGAGAGTTCTCTGATTGCATGGATTTTGGGGCCCGTGGTGGGGCTCCCCTCCTACATGTGGTAAACCCAACCTTTGACTATGTGCCGCCTAATCTCGTCAGTCTCTTCATTACTGACACGTGAGCATGCCTTCTCATATAATTTCTCATATAACAGAAAAAAATATAGTCATGCTGGATATATAATTCCATGGATAGTTTGTATCTGTACCAGTGTAACCGGCATGGAACAATGGTGCTTATTGTGCAATAAAAGGCTCAACCATGAAACAATTAAACCTTAGCTTACACTTGATTGACATAATTGTTCCTAGTTTATGACAAGATTTAATATCATCAGATACATAGTTTACACTTGATTAACATCTAGCTCAACCATGTTAACAGATGATATTAAACCTCAGTTCCTTGATTGAAAAAAGCCCTTGTGCAGAAGTAAAATTAGGCATTGCAAGAGAAGTTAAGACAAAAAGATAATGAGAGATAAACAATGGTTTCTTATGTTGTGAGAACGGAGCAGTGCCAGAATGACACCATATGTTCTGCTACTATTATAGTAATCCTTCATATATTACTTTGACCACTGAATGTTTTCTGTCATTTTTATTTTGTTGGATTGTTTCTGTAGAGGAGGGCACAATGCTTCACATATGTACAAGCTGATTGCAGATTATTACTCTGCAGATGATTTGGTGGTCAAGGGGAAATCAACTTCTTCAAACTAGATTTGCTTTTTTGCTTGCATATAGTTTTCTGAATGGGTTATGTATTTTTTATTTGTATGGATTCATCTTATACTAGTGTTTTGTTAGGTTGTATCTACAAAATATCATCAGCTTCTTTCTGGGCTTTTTTCAGTTATGGTAGATTTTACCTTAACAGGCAGTAGTAGATAAAATAACTTGTCTACCATTATTTTCTTAATGCCGTTGTTTATCAAATATATTATATTTCCTTCATTTTCTAGTGATACACCAGGAAGTCGACCAGTTTGACGGTCAATCATCACTGTTTGACAATATTCTTGACAAAAGCTCAATTGTAAGATACAAGTACAAATGTACAATCTTTCAAAAATGTAAAAGGCAAAGGATTAGATTAAACAAAAAAAGATTTGCGAGCATGTGATGCAAATGTCTGGGTCCTGCAGACCTACACTGACTTGGGCAATGTACTAAGCATATCATTTTCCTCTCAGATACTACAAGTGGTAATAACAAACTATGTTCCATAAAAGAGAGACACAAAGAAAAGAAAATTTCCGATATCTGGCATGGCTGGCTCATTGTATAGGAATTGGGGATGGCAGCGACAAAGACTGCAGGAAATCAAACTCTGGCAAGTTCAAAGGCGGTAAAGAGAAATGGCCGTAAGTGGAGCTACCATTTCTCAACTCTTGCATGGTAACAAGTGCTGCCACTGTGTTTTTGAAAATCCGTGGCTGGGTTAATACAGTGGCTTCCCTATTCTTTGTATCAGCTTGATGATCTTCTGTTGTAGTTGCAACTGGAAACACAGTGTCCATCATAATTTCACACTTTTTGACAAGATTTGAGATTAGCTCTGTTGTGAAGAAAGGTTGCTTCAATACTTTCTCTATGAATGGCAATCTGAGCAGCCGGCCGGTGCGCTTATCATACTTCTTCAATATCTTACCTAGGCCTGTCAGTAGGAAAAATAAGAGGATTCCAGTGACAAAATTAGTAAATATACAAAAGTACTGAGTACATATTACATATTTCAACATTTTTTTTTACTATTTACAAGAATTTAATGTGGCTTCTATTAGAAACTTCAAGCACAGACTATTCTTTTTCCTGGTGACTCTGTCTTTTGAAATGTCAATTGTTAGTTAAGCAGCCAGTCCGTCAAAATGCAGACATTGTCAACTAAAGGAACATTCAAATTCTATATCGATTGTGACGTTTATGTTTTCAAAAGAGACTGTCTCTGTTGTTTGAATTTTACATAGTGTGACCAAGAACTCAAGATTTATTTTTAGTATATACAAGCAGTGGGGGAGCCACATGTGAAATATCTCAACACAGCTTTACAAAGTACGTACCTTAAAATTACAGACATTTAATTTTTGAAGAATTGAATCAGAACAAATCGTCCTCATGTTATATCGAATATCGATATTTATGTAATATTATTACTTCAAAATAGTAGATAAAGACTTATCTGTCAAATGTAAATCTGCTATGCGCATTTGTAATGATATAGTAGTTTGATTGATCAGGTGTATATAAGATCGAATACCTGGTTACATATCAGCACCAAAAACCTTGAACGACTTGAGAAAAAAAAGATAACCAAAAAAACCTCTCTTCAGTTTGTGGATTTAGCAATCAATAAACATCCAAAAATTTGGGAGCAGGTCCTTAGATAACTCTACAAGTTGAAAAAGTAAAGCAGCAGTTCAACGGGATGGGACCACTCCTACATTGTTTTCAATTTTTCCAAACAATTAAAATGTATACAACCTATGTATGAATTTCTCAAATTTTGGGTTTCATTCATTCTATGGTATATGCTGTTGGGCCTCAAAAACAAGAATTTGATAGTAGTAAATTATACTTGCAGCTAGGTCTATTAATGATCGGTCGTTTAATTGTTTTTCGTTTCATTTCGTGACCAATGAAACAATTACAATCAAAGATATTTCTTTTGTTTAAATAACGAAACGGTTAACGAAAACATATTATTTTGTGATCGTTTGTTTCGTAGTTTCGTTTGTGACTGTATATTGTTAGAATTATTTTGATTTCAGAAAAAAAACGCTATGCTGAGAGAAGGTGATGAGGGATGAGATGAATGATTACTCGAATGAGAATATGAATGATTTAATTCTGGTGTATGATTAGCATCGTTCACCACCAGTTTCTAGTTTGCTTTAGTGTGATGAGAGATGACTGAGGAGATGAATGAAAAGCGAAGAGAATGAGTTTGATCGTTGTGTTTCGTTCTGATTGTTACGCACGTTATGCAGGTTTACTTGCAGCATGTTTAGCAAATTTACAAAATGAAGAAATGAAAACATCTGAGATTGGAAATTCCCAATTTTTGAAAAAACAGACTGGATAAACAAAGAATAAGACAGGATAAAAAAGAACAATAAAAATGCAAGACCTGTGTAATTGACACTACTATAGTTGAGAAGTAGCACCATTTCACCGTGGAAATTGACAATGTCCTTCCTTATCTGTGCAATCTCAGCCACATATTCTGCGTCCAATGGCTCAAATTTCTCAACCAACTTCTCTATTCTGTCTTGCAATTCCTGCATAATAATTTTAGAGGTACAAAAAGAAACTATTAGTTGCAACATGATAAACCACACAGTTAAGTTCAACAGAAGAACAGATCCTAAATTCTAGCATCAATTTTTTCACTTCTTTGTTTTGTTATTTTTTATGAAACAAACATCAATTTTTAAAATGAGCCAAGGGCGTTAACACAATTCATTTTTTTTATCCAGTTTTTACAATGAATTGACTTGGCTCGTACACTATTTTGGTTATGAATTGAGTTGGCATGAATTGATTGTTTATGGAACTAGAAATGTTTCTGGCGTGTACACTATTCTAGGCAGCTTTCATTAATAAGAAAAGTATAAACTACTTAATAACTTGTTCTTCAGCAGTAAAGAATTGTAAAATTCAAGATGTCCAATAGAAAATTCTAAATAGGGATACTTCATTAAATTGGATTACAACATTAAGTTTTAGTTTTAGATTGGCGTACCCGTTGCCGGATGATGAATTCCTCTTCTTGTTCAAGGAAGAAGAAATTGAATTTCTCTATTTCAGAATTCAGAAGCTCCATGAATTGTGCCTCGGCCTTGGTCGAAGGATGTGCCGTTGAGATTAACCGAACAAGCCTTTTGAGATCCTTGTAAGATAGAAACTTATCTCTCCATTCAGGGATTGTGTCATCGATTTGCTTCTTTAGCCTCTTTCCAAACTTCATTGTTAAACCTTTATCTGTTTCCCTTTACACTTTTAGTACCTTCTCTAGGTTATGCAATGAGATATATATGAACATGCATGTCGCATGAGAAGTACATAATATAATAGAGAGCTAGAGAGCAGTAAAAAGCAAATATATAGTGAGAAAATTAATAAGAGGGGGTGATTAACGAATATTTGACAGTATATGCCAAGCGTGAAGACAGCGTTGAACAGGTGAAGGAAGGGGGTTATATAAAGAGGTTTAAAAATAAAAGACGGCGAGATAGATTCTCTCCATTTCTGTAACAAGGAATATTTCCTATGTTAATCATGCCACGAATTTCTGCATTCTAAATATAAATTAGTACTTAGAAAAATAGAGTGTTTGAAAGAACAAACTCTTTATCTAATGGTTAAGAGTAATATTTTTTCAAAAAGAAATTGCAAGTTCTAAATTCAATTTTAAAAGACTTTAAATCAAATTTTAAATTAGACTTGAAACAAAAATCAACCTTTCTTCTACAAAAATGGACACTTTTAAACACATTAGTGAAATATTGTAATATGAGCATGAATAATATATTTTATTTTATTTTAAATAAGAGACAAAGGTACAACTTAATTCCAGACCACTTTTTTGGTTCTGTGTCAGTAAAAAATAAAAGAAATTCTCTGAGAGCACAAGTGGTAACTCCGTTTTGGAAGCGCAGTTGCCAAGTGAGCTCCCAAAAATTTCTTTTTTTACAAATTCTGGAATTACGACTGCCAAGTGAGCTTCCAAAAAAGAAATTTTCTTCTTTTACAAAAATTCTAGGAACGTGTTGTCAAGTGAACTCCAGCACTTTTTTCTTTACAAATTTTCGGAAAGCAGTTGCTCAGTGAACTCCCAGAATTTTTTTTTTTTTTACAAATTTATAAGAACGCCTAGTCAGGTCAGATTTCAAAATTTCTTTCTTTTCTTTCCATAAACAAAATTTCTTTCTTTTCGTAGTTACAAAACAAAAACAAAAACAAAAACAGTTTTGGGAGCGGAGTTGCCCACCCCGCACGAAACTTAATTCAAATTACTCCTTTTTCTAAATATATAATTTCATATATTTATAATATTTTTTGAAAAAAGTTGGGCATATATATGATTATAAAGTATAAACTTATATCTAATATTATATTTTCATTCTTGATTTTTTTAAGTATATTTCTAGCCAACAACCAACTTTTACGATTTATATATTAAAAAGATTATCCTAATTAGAACAATATATTGTAGATGTTTTTTTTCAATTATTTGAATTGGACTTGTTTCAAATTCAGATCAATTTGAATAAATGGTAAAATTTTACGACTTTGTGATGAAGAACGAATCATATTTTAAATGGACTTAAATTTAATAGATTTTATTTCAATAATTGTAATACATAAATTTAATAAAGTTGGTTAGAATGCTTTGCATTCGTATGAAAATCATTGAACTTGATCTCCATATGAAAATCTTTTTATTGGCCGAATTTTTAAAAATTTTAAATTTTTTTTGTATTTTTTCAATTTGTGCAAAATATGCTCATTTAACGATTTCTGAATCATTCAATATAAATTATTTTACACTTGTCATAAAAATAACAAATAATTCTAAAAACTAAAAAAAAATCAGTCACCAACAAGATTTTCATATGAATATTAAGATCAACTGTTTAAATCAGCCGTGTGAACTTCAAAACTCGAAATACGAATAATGCACAGTACAAAGAAAAAATAAACTTTGCAAAGCAAGCCCAACTCAATTAATATATGTGTTATCTAATAATAATAAAAATAAATCTTCAACTATAATTTTTTTATTTGAATAATATTTCTAAAATATATGTCACGTTATAGTTTGATGTATAGATGTATGCTAAAATCATTAATATTTTTAAGTGGTTCAGTAATTTAGTATATTGTTGGCTATATAAGTGTCTTATTTATATCAATATGCTACCAAATATACCAACGCTCAAGGGGGTTCCTCCATTTTGTATCCTTCACAGAGGGTTTAAGAGGCATCCACGTTAGAAGAAAGATTGACCAAATACATTTATTTTCTTTGTGATGGATCAAATTTATTGTAAGGGAATATAAAAGGGTATATTCTGGGGTCAGTAAAGAAACAAAACTAAGATGTGAAACGACTTTTGCTTTCAATTCCTTGAATGCAAATATTCCGAATTATCTTCTCTCTTTTTGAATCACAGCTAGCGCTGCATGTGACATGTGGAACGAACTCCGGATCATGAGTTCACTTGGTCTTCCGAGTCCATGTCAGAAATAATAAAAAAATGTGTAATGGTGAAAAAAGTGTATTTGGTTGGCTTCTAGAATAGTTAATTAAATTGAATGGGATAATAATATTGTCCGTTTTAGAGGAATATTCGTTCCCAAGTATTGCTTAATTTGGTAATCTTTAATTTTATGCCTCACAGAGTAACATTAGGGATTCGAGAATAAATTCAAATAAACTAACTTTAAATAAAGTGTCCAACCAGAGATAATTTGTGATTAGTAAAAAAATTAATCAATTCGTATAGGGACAACCATGTTCCGAGAAACTCTCAAAGTAGATTTTTTATACTTAAAATAACACTGCAGCCATGCTCAAAATAGCACAACTTGCTTAAATTTTATAAAATACATCTTCCGATAAATAAATATAAAATTCATACTATATATCTAAAATTTATAATATATAATAATTAAAATGATGATCTATAAAACTTTTATAATAAGTTTTAAATTACAAAATATATATCTTATTTATTGTAATTTGGATATCTAGATTTTGACAAAAAATAAAGTGAGTCTACTATGGACAATAATTTTAAATACAAAATCATTTATAATCATTGTTATTTATCAATAAGGGAACAATTTAATTGATTTTGTCATCAATAAATAGGAGGCCGATCCAAGAATTCTGTCAGACAGTGGTAATATCTATAATTTTTTTCAGGAGGTAAAACAAAGCATATTTTTAAAAAATTTAAATTATAAGCATATTTAAAAAAAATGACGAATTATAAGTATATAAAATAGTCATATATATATATAAATATATATACAAAATAGTCATATCTCTCTCTATATATAAAATAGTCATATCTATATGTGTAAATTTACGGATGAGGAATAACTTTTACCCAGTCCACGATATATGTCTGAATTAGGTTTAAGCTTATAAAAAATAAAAAAGAAGTTTTGACGCAGATCACAGCAAAGTCTATGAGACTATGACCATGTAGGAGCCGAATATAAAAAAGGAATATGCGCTTATTAAACAGGAAGAACTGGAATTATGCGAGGATAAAAAGGAATAGGGAAGAGCTCAGACGCTCCATACTTGATTTGGGGACCATATCCTGGGAATTGACTGGTTGTTGTCATTGCAACCATTATTACTGTCAAGAAACTTGTAATATTTTATACTTGAGTTTGGTGAGAAATGAGAATCCTGCACAAAAGTTCACGACAATTAGGTTTGAACAAATATTCTTAAAACTGGAGTTTTCAAGTTTGTTTGCATAATATATTTTGTTTTGTAGAATATGCTCGTCGAATTTGTATGGTTCCTGTGATATTATTTCTGATTAGAGTTGTGCTGGGACCCCGGGGGACGGGATATATCCGACCGTGGATCCGACCTGATCATTTTCGTGTTCGATCCGTCTCGTGATTGAGATCTGATTCGATCCGTGGTTGGCGGATTCACGGATCTATGACGAGTCGGGTAGGCCGAAAATACAGAGACCCGCCCGAATCCGTACCCGACCCGTGAACCCGTGACAGAAAAATTCACCTTTATGTCACATTTTGTCACATCAAATTCGAAAAAATATATTAAAATAATGTACAGAATTTTTTTTTAAATTAAAAAATTCAAAAAAACCCGACGAATCTTAACCCGACCCGCCCGGGTTTATCAAGGGTTTGATTGGAGGTTTTGGGTTCGGACCCGTGGAGACCCGCTCCGTTGGACCCGTGGACCAGTTGAACCCGTGGATCCGTGGATCCGTGGATCCGCGCGGGTCGGATCCACAGGTACCCGACCCGCCTCGTTTGTTATTCACTATTTCTGATGGATTGACAATAATTAATTAACTTCACGACGCTTTCGCTTATGAATTATCTGGATATAAATGAATAATATTTGTTTTAAAAACGAAAAATTCAAGACTTTCTACTCTCTAGAATTAAATATAATTAGATTAGCTAGTTAGTTTTTTATGCAAAATTTTTAAGGAGAATTTGTTTCTTAAACTAACTTTAGTATTACTATGAGATGTATTAGATTTAACTAATGTCTCTACTTGTTTTAATAATATTTTAATCACTCGGAAGATTTCATTAGATAATTTAGAAATTCTTCATTTAGAATGGATATCTTTACATATTTTTTTTCTTTAGAATCACAGACAGAGTCAAGTTGAGGTTATTCGAGACAAGATCTCAATGAAATTGAAGATGAAAGATGTTTTAGATCTGAGGTGTTCCAAAAGAAAGTTTATCTTACGGACATGAAAGTTTCGCCATTGATGAAGCCACAGGAGCTTAGGGGTGGAATTTACAGATTTATCAAACTAGTGCAATTAGAAATTTCAAATACTCTAAATTAGGAAAAATCACATTATTAGAACTTGATTGGACCGAACACACCACCCATGACTTGAAAACAAAAAATAAATTTTAAACATGACTGCTCAAACTCCGAATTGAAGCATGACAGCACAAAGCTTGACTTGACAAAAATCGACGTCGGACGATTCAAAACCCTATCGAGTCGAAATCGAATCTGCTCCTGCACAATATCGTGTAGCGCAGGAGCAGAATCGTCTGATTTGTATTGGAATTCGTGTCTAAAAATCTGGTTTCTCTGATTTCCATTGCTGGCGATCTGTTGCATATGAACGATCGATTCGGACCCTCCAATCTTTGCGTTGCATGTGTTGCGCTACAACAAATTCGAACCCCATCGAGTCAGACTGACTTACGACACAACAATCTTTTTAAGAATATTAACCCGATCCGACTCGCTCAATCGCCACCTCTAATTTTAACACTGAAATAAAATTCTGGATGACGATACACTTGTTGTAGCAAGTTAATTGATATGCATTTTGGGTTAATTGTTTGTTAGCACTCAGTAGCTTGCCCGGACAAGAAAGGAGATTTTTATTATTATATGAAACGGGCCGAAATGAAACCTTATAGAGGCCCATTTGTGCATACTTTAGAGATATGGCTCATTAATTGCAATAAGTCGTATTTTCATACAAGAGGTTTTTAACGACAACATTAAAATTATATAGTTCGGAATAACATTCAAACTAACAGTATCAAGTTTGAGTTTGATGTGATATTAATTCTAATGAACTCGTAGCGCAAACAATATATATAGTTTCGATATCATCTTACGGTTCAGATATTCTCAAAATTCGAATTGTTTTAGTTCACGAACAATTTCGAACGAACCGACTCTAGTTTAGGTTTGATTCAAAATCATTTCGAACTAGTTTGATTCGATTTGAAATTAATTTCGAACTGAAATCGAACGAACTAATTTTCGAACTTTTCTCGAATCGAACTCAAAAAAATTACGGACTACGAATTTTTCTTGCAACTCTAAGCACATGATATCGAAGGAAAAGAACAAAAAAGAAAAATAAAGAAAAAAAAGAAAGAAAGAGAGAAAGAGAGAAAGTAAGAAACTGTTGCAAAAACAATGTTCAAGTTCTTTAAGTTTGAGTGCCTTCCATTCCCATAACATAATTTCTAAAAACATATCCAACTGTCTGTGATGAAATTTGTTTCCGGCCGAAATGTGGATTCGAATTTTTACATAAATTTATTTTTTAATGACAGGTGGCACGATCCGTATTATTGGATTTGAATCACGGACATAGATTTTTCGTTCGGATAATACTTTTACTGTCGGAGGCAGATATTTTCTATTATTTTACCAGGCAGGCGAATATATTTGATGTATTAATACAAAAATTCCAATTCCGAAATGTGTGGGCAATTGATCCTATAATTGAAGGTAGTGGCAATTTTTATTAAACCAAAGAATTAATGAGTGAAGTTGACAAAAATCCTTATTAAAATTTGATTTATCATATTCTTAACTTAAAAATTCTTAATTATTTTTAAATTTTGATTTATCATATTTAATCATTTCTTTATATTAAATTTTTTAGGTGACATTTTTTATTTTTAGAGGTTTTTAAGTATATGCTTTCAATTTTAATTAATAATCTAATTTTATGTATAAACATTAATTATTCTATTATTATTTTGAAGTTACTTTAAAAAATTCAAAACAAATACTTAAAAATTTTAAAAATAAAAGAAATCGTCGCCTACATAATATAAAAAATTATTGAGCATGATAAAATAAAATTTAAAACTGATTAAATATATTTTTAAATTAAAAACACGAAATGATTTGATGCTCATAAAAATACTATAAATTTACCCGTAGGCCGTAGCATTACTCAAAAGTCATATTATATATTATACGCTGCTATTTAATCTCCCACCACAATGCACAGGCACTGTCAGGCAGTACTCAAATAATAATATCTCAAGCTTTTTTGCTTTCTGTTTATGTATTTAGAATCACTGAGGTCTTGTTCGGATTATAATCGGAAGTCGTTGAAAAATGAGAATGGACATGAGATTTTTTTTTTGACTGAAGGACATGAGATTTATTGTTTGCGTGGGAAAAGCATAATTTACTTTTTTCCCATGCCATCAAAGTCTGAAATTCATGATTCCGTTCAAACTGAATCCATTTCTGATCTGATAAATTAGACAGTGATCACTCGAATCCGAATCTGTATCCGTTGTTATTCCGACTCAGGAGAAACCTGCTTTTCCTCTCCAGGCAACCCGTTCTCATTTTCTTCTTCTCCCTTTTCTCTTTTCTAGAGCGAGTCATTAAATTAGCTATATGTCATTAAATTTGATAAGAGCTTATTTTTATACCATTTTTCTTATTTTAACAGAATTAAAAAAATAAACAACTCTGTAAATTCTCAAAATACCCTCAAATCTTCTCAGGAGAAACCTGCTTTTCCTCTCCAGGCAACCCGTTCTCATTTTCTTCTTCTCCCTTTTCTAGAGCGAGTCTGAAATCCAAAAAATGTCAGCGACTCGCCTCTTCAGGTTCTCACCTTATTTGCTACCTTACTAGGCTATATACGATTGAAGTCTCATTTCGTACTGATCTCTCTTTCTCTCTATTCTTGATTCAAGTATAGGTAAAACTTTTGAGTTAATGGCTAAATGTTAATTGGAAGCTTTGAGAAAATGATTAAATGAATGCCATTGAAATTCGTAATCAGAGCGCTCAAAATGTGATCCTACTTATCACTATCATGTTTTTTTGGAACTTAACTATGTGCTCTTTCTCACAACTCTATTGAAATTGGGGTGGTACACGAAGGCCTCTTCAATTTACTGAGTAGCATTGTCATGTTTTTGTCTTTCTCACATTTCTTAGGATCATTCTTTATTATATATTAATCCATTCGGTACAACAATAATTCAAAATATTTTTCTTCTCTTTTGTCTCCCTCTTTTGCCTCGAATAACAGTGGCACAAGACAACCTCAGAGAAAGAACCAATTCAATTTCCATAGAGCATAGATGTCGACTTAATTACAGCAAAATGCATGTACTAAGATTAAATCGACATAGTTACAACAAAATCAACAATTCGCACAATTGTTTAACACAGCTATTTGTACCACGTCGTCTAACCTATATCGGTATAAACCTGCAATTGTAATTTAATTTTAAATGAAGGTCGATCACAAAAATTTTCCATGACATGAAATTGGGCACAAAAATTCTTACCCTACTAACCTCTTCAGTGGTGTAAACTCGAAGTATCCAATATTTGACAAAACATCAAAATTTGCCTCTTCAGGTGGCAAACTTGGGTTCGCGTTTGCTCCGATCTAACCCTCTGATGAACCATAATCAACAACATTTTTTGGATTTCTGATTCGCTCCAGAAAAGGGAGAAGAAGAAAATGAGAACGAGTCGCCTCTATCAAGAGAAAGGTCTGGAAGTGGAAGAGAAGGTTGAGGATATTTTGGAAATTTACAGATTTATTTATTTTTTAATTCTGTTGAAATAAGGATAATGGTATAAAAATACTCTTCATAAATTTAATGATATATAGTTAATTTCATGTTATGCAGTGGCATTTTGAGAATTTGATGATTTTGTAGTGGCATATAACAAAATTTAAATGAGAAAAATTGTTTTTGGCCCTTACATTATTTTATTTGCTACAATCAAGCTCATAAATTTTATTTTGGTTCAATTAAGTATCTGAATTACTGGTTTCAGATCCAAACTGCACTCTGAACTTTTTTTTGGTTCAAATTGCCTTTTGAACTATTGAATTTGGTTCAATTCTCCTCTTAACTTTTCTATTATAATGGATCATATTGAAATAAAACTAATAATTTAGGAGACAAAGTGAACTAAATTCAATAGTTTAGAGGCAATTTGAACCAATAAAAAATTCAGTGCAGTTTAGATCAAATTTGATAATTCAGGTGCTTGATTGTAAAAAACAAAGTTCAACGACTTGATCGAACCAAATAAAATAGTTCAAATGCCAAAAATAAACTTTTCTCTTTATTAAATGTCAGTTACAAGAAAAAATTACCTGCATTTGTTTATTTTTTTCCTGACCTTAAAATATATTTTATTGTATCAACAATTACGTTTGATTGGCATTATGCGGCTTCTATTATAACTTATGCCATAATCATATTTTCATTTTATGTTGACATCCCTACTAGTACCGACGAACTTCAATATATAAAAATAAGAAAACATATAAAGGAAAAAAATTGGGCCACAGGCTTTTTGGGTACTGTTTGCGGTTTTCTTTTAGGCTTAATTTCGTCTAAAAAACTGTTAGGCTGGATGCTTTTGCATGTCCTATTCTTTTTTTTTGAATTGAAAAAGTTGGGAAAAAATGGTACAACTTTTTTTTTATTTTTTTGACTTTGAAATGACATAAAGTGACATGAATCTATCACGGTTCTGTGACGGGTCTTGTCCCGGGTCCACGGGTCGGGCATGGATCTAGAACGGGTTCCACGGGTCGAGTACGGGTCGGGCACGGGTCGGGCGTGGGTTCCGACGGGTTTCAGAATTTTTGGCCTACCCGACCCGCCCTAGATCCACGGGTCAGGTCTTAGTCACGGGTCGGGTCGGTCACGGTCCGGGTACGGGTCGGACCACGGACGAGTCGACCAGCCCGGATATTGGCACAACACTAGCTTGCGCATTTGAATATGCGCATCGAGATTTGGGAAATTCGTGGGCATCGAATCTCGATGCATATTAGAGAGTCCAAATGCGCAAACACGATACATGACATGCACAATAACTTCATCCATATATTTGATATAAGGGAGTATTTTTGCCCCAAAAAACAGAGAAATTGCGATTTTGTCATCTAAAAATTTCTTCTCTTTAAAATACCATCTAAAAATACTTGTAATTTCTGAAAATGCCATTAATCTTATTTTTTGTGAGAGATAAAAAAAAAATTACATTTTTATTAAAAATGCTAGAACTACCCTCGTGCTATTCACCAAGAAACACATCCAAAAAACTAGAAACTCAATGGAGAGAAGAACACCAGGCAAGCTTTCTCGCCTTCTACACCTGCCTTCACTAGTTCCTGTAAATCAATCTAATCCAGTTGTTTCAGGTTAGATAATCTGAATTTGACACATATTTTATATACATCGTGCATGTCCAAAATTTAGGAGTTTTCACAATATTAGAAATGATGATATACATGACAAGGTCACGGTTGCATCAATTGAAGAGAAATTTGTCCGACATCCCTCGAGATGGTATGGACATGTCCGGTGGAGTCATTCTGATACAGCAATACGTTGTGGAGTTTTAAACCGCGTCGAAAACAGAAGAAGAGGTAGGAGACACCCCAGATTGAAATGATATGAAGCAATAAAAAGAGACTTAAATGCATGAAACGTCTCTAAGGACATGACGTCAGATAGAAGTGAATGTAAGTTAGCGATTCACGTATCAGAATCATGACATATATTAAAATTTAGAAGTAGTAATATAGTTGTACGACTTTTAGTCTAAAATTAGAAACGTAGGACGCACGTCTAGACTTATGATTTATAGCATAGTTTTTTTGTTATCATCATCATCATCATCATCATCATTATCAATTTACCATCATCATCATCGTTACTATTATTTTACTATTTATTATAGAGCAAAGCTATCATACTTTGCGCACAAACTTTGTGACTTTGGACGGTTGGATTTTCGACTCTTTTCAACAAAAATAATTTTGAACGTTAAAAAATTAAAAAGCGTATACTTTTGAAAGTATAATAGGCTTACTCTTATTAAATCGCTGGTTTTATTTAATATCACATGAGCATCTATTTACAAAAATGTTCAATAGTTCAAAATTATTCGATCCGGAATGAAAGATAAAATTATGATTGGACAAAAGTCACCCAACTAATTTAAATAAACCGTTGATATTTTGATGCCTTGATATTTACTAAACAAACTCTCAATGCAATAAATTTTTGTGCATATGTTTTTTTCTTTTGTGTGAACGAACAAAAAAAAAAGTTCACTTCTGTGATTCAGAATTTATATTTTAATTATTAATATAATATAGGAAACTGAAACATAGATGCAGTAGTTTCTACTTTCGTCATATCAACGATATTATGCAAATTAATAGCTTTATGATTGCGTATTAATTGTCTTTATTCTAAAAATTAAAATAATATATGAAAAACTTTATAATAAAATTGTTAACCGGCATCATTTTTTTAATATATAACATTACGGTATCAACTATAGTATCTCTCAATGTTTTTCTAAAAATACAAAATTTGTGTTGTTGTAGAATTGATTTGCATTAATTATATTTCTTTTATTGTATTTTGTTACTATAATAAAATTTTTATTAATAGAAATGCTTAGTTATGATAACAAAATACAATAATTTATTAAATAAAATCCGTAATAAAGTACGAGCCTGATACTAATTATTTTATATTGATACCATCAAAATTGCAATCCTTATGTTAGCATTTATAGTTAATTTTCGGCTACTCGAAAGAAAGAAGATAAATTAATATTGTCACGTTTTATATTGAGTAGCAATATTTTCCAACCTTTTTAAATTTGGAAAAAGCTTTATGATAGTTCTTCACAGCACAACATTAATATTTAGGCGAAATTAGATATATACCCATTAAATTAGTTTGTTTTAAAAATTTCTCCATAAAATTAAAAAAATTAGATATATATCCACCAACTAACATTTCTCTTAGATATTTACCCATATTCTATTTTGAAGCAATATTTATTAATGAAAAGTATTTGTTTTTTTTAAAAGACTGTTATATCCTTTGTCTCTCCCCTCCAACTAACTCTCTGTTTCGTTATACCCATGCCACTCCGCTGCTGCCGCATGCCGCATCACACACAACATACTTATGTATGCATTGAGCGTCATGCGGCAGCAGCGGAGCGACATGGGTATAACGAAACAGAGAGTTAGTTGGAGGGAAGGGACGAAGGGTATAACAGTCTTTTAAAAAAAATACTTTTCATTAATAAATATTGCTGTAAAATAGAATATAGATAAATATCTAAGAGAAATGCTAGTCGGTGGATATATATCTAATTTTTGAAACTTTATGGAGAAATTTCTAAAACGAGCTAATTTGATGGGTATATATATCTAATTTCGCCTAATATTTATATATGGCATGCATTAAATTGAAACAAATAGATTGTGCATGAACATATATATATATATATATATAGAATCCGGCTAACGTACTAACGTTAGCAAAATCAAAATCGTGCTAACGAATGTTTATCTTGAATTCCAAATAAAAAACGGCCGATCTGAACCGTTGAAATTGTTGTACATACTAAAACCTACGTAAGAACCAAATTTTATATTTTTTCGAATTTTTTTACTATTTTATCCGAGGCATTGAAAATGAATTAATCTAACGATTCAGAAAAACTTACAATTTCAACACATTCTGAAATGCCTCGGATAAAATAGTAAAAAATTCAAAAAAATGTAAAATTTGGTCCCTACGTAGGTTTTAGTATGGACAACAATTTCAACGGTTCGGATCGGCCGTTTTTGATTTGAAATTCGAGATAAACATCCGTTAACACGGTTTTGATTTTGTTAATGTTAGTACGTTAGTTCGAATTATATATATATATATATATATATATATATATATATATATAGAACTGGGCTATGGTGCTTGATCAAGCACCAATGGGTCGGTGCTTGATCATCAAATCTCACAAACGGACCGTTAAAATTTCGATTTATCATGCTCAATAATTTCTTTGTATCAAAATCTTGTGTGATACCAAAATTTTTTATTTTTTGAATCTTTTAAGTATTTGTTTTGGATTTTTGAAAATAACTAAAAAATAGTAATAAAAATAATCAAGGCTTATACATAAAATTGGCCACTTTCAAAAATCCAAAACAAATACTTACAAGATTCAAAAAATAGAAAATTTTGGTATCCCACAAGATTTTGATACAAAGAAATTATTGAACATGATAAATCGATGTTTTAACGGTCCGTTTGTGAGATTTGATGATCAAGCACCGACTCCTTGGTGCTTGATCAAGCATCATAGCCCAGTTCTATATATATAATATATATAAATATATAATACCAATTCAACTTGACAACTTGCTCTTGCCTTGAAGTTTGTAGCGACCAAGAAAGAAAGTGGAGTCACATGGCACCATAAATAAATACTAATAAACAAATTTTTATTGACTATTCTTTATCATAATGTAACCCCAGCCTCACAAGTTACAACCACCATCCCTTCAGAAAAGACATGATAAAAAATATAAAGAGAAAAAAGAGGTGTCTTTCCCTCAAGGAAAACGTGCTTTAAAACCGCGTATGCTTTAAACTATTCTTCTCTTTAGACTTTATAAACCCAAGGGAATACCAACTCTTCTCCTCTCAATTCACAAACCAAACAAAACACAAAACAAGAACGAGAGATAGAAAGCACGAGCAAATTGACTTACAAGCAAATCTACTTGCAAGAAAATGGCAACCAGACAAGGAGAGAAAACCAGCTTCGCTCTTGCATGCGGCCTTCTCAGCCAATACATGAAGGAGAAAGGCAATACTCTCAATCTAACCCTAGGTAACGAAGTAATCTAAAAGAAAATAATTTATTGCATTATCCAATTTTTTTTTCATTGGAGATGGTAATTGTATTGAATTTGATCTCTGTAAAGGAATGAGCGAATCGTACCAAAGACCTACTACAATGTGTTTCTTGCCAGGAGCAGAGGTAGAAACAGAAACAGAACCAGAAATAGAGGAAAATGGAAATGCTTTCATCTCTGTTTCGACTAGTCGAAATGAAATGGAATTGTTTCCACAAAGTTCCGGGTTCGAGACGAGCAATCCTTCGGAGAAGAAACCGGCTGAGAAATCGCCACTAACTATATTCTACAGTGGCAGAGTGTTAGTTTTCAAGAATTATCCGGCCGAGAAGGTTGAGGATTTGATGAATTTTGCGAGCAAGGGGAACACCACTTACCTTCCCCCTACTTCTTCGTCTTCCTCGCAAATTTGGACCACGGATCAATCTACTGTTCCATGTAATACCACTGTTCCATTAGCAAGTGCTCAGATTCAAGCTCAAAAACCAATTCAAACCTCAGATCTACCAATTATGAGAAAGGCATCGCTTCAACGATTCCTTGAGAAGAGAAAGGATCGGTGAGTATTTACTATTACCAACAACTTATTTGTGGAGAATGAATAACACATATATATAATATATATGGTTTATATTTGAAATATTCAAGGGACTAAAGTGTAAATAATTCTTTCTTAATTTTCAGATTGAACGCAAGAGCTCCATACCAGCAAGCATGTGCTAATAAGAAAGAAACTGTTGCTCCAAAGAAAGAAAATATTGAAGAATTAAGGCTTGGTTTGGGGCCAATAGTGGAAATTCTCTAAAGAGAATAATTTACTACCGGTAATTTTTGGGTTAATTGAATTGAATCTATTAAGGCCCAAAATATTACAAAAATTACAGTTCCAAGCAGCACTTTTGGGTTTTCTGAGAGGAAACTCAACAAGCGCGGGCTGCACCAGATTTGAGATCTCTGATTGATTGCAACTGAGAGACATAATTGATAGTTGCAACAAGTTTTGATCAATTGTTGGGATAATCTTGTAAATTTCTGAGAAAAGATTTGATTCTATCAAAATTGATCAGTTTTTTGGGTGATGTATCTGTTATTTTTTTTAAAGCGAATTTGCTTATGGAACTTCGATTATTTCCTGTGGTGTAATTATTCAGTAATTTTTTTTTAGAAATCATAAATTGTAAAGAAATTAAGGACACACTTGTTGAGTTCATGACAATAGAAAAACTAAATCAAATCAGTGTGCACTATTATCTTTTCAGAATGAAAAAGCTGCAAGGACTGATGAAGACATGAAGTTAGTTTACTGTTTTGTATGATCACTCTCTGTTTTTCAAACTTCTTTTTTTGTATTGAACTTCTTTTTTTGTATTATGTAAGGCAAAAATTTGGTACTTCAAAAGATAGGAACACTTAAGTATTTTGGCTCATATGAGTCATTCAATTCATCGAGATTGAAGAAAAGTGATTTTTTCAAAATACAACAAAGTTAAATTAAATTATTTTTTATCAATCTCGATGAATTGAACGGTTAAAATGAATCAGAGTATCTAATGTATCTATCTTTTGAAGTATCCAAAATTTTGCCATTATGTAATGCTCGGGTCTCTGGTTGTACAACTTTCAGAATGTCAGGATTCTGTGCACTGTCATCGTTGTTGGTGTAATCTATAATCACCCCTAATAAGACTTAACTAAAGCAATTAACTCAATTCTAAAGTCTTAGGAGTTAGTTTGTAAGTTTACCAAATGCACCACAATTTCAATTCAACACTGTAGCAATTCTAGCAATTCTTCAACTAGCAATAAGAACAATAGAATAAAATAAATAAAGAGTTAAGAAAGCGCAAACAATGCAAGACACAAAAACACCGAGATTTTAACGGAGTTCGGATATTGACGATCCTACTCTCCGGGACTTCCAACCCTCCGACTTGGTAATAGGGTTGAGCCGATTTCACTAACGAAGAAAGGTTCTTGTACAAAGGCCGAGAACTAGCTCTATTACACACAAGTAGAGTCTAGAACCGTAAGAACACACAAATAGAGGATTAGATGATAGCAAGCACTAATCTCACACAAGCTTATAGCAATTTTAGATCAAGGAGATTGAGTATTTAAAGTTTGGCAAGTTTTTCAAGTTTAGTAGGTGAGAGCTTTAATGGGGGGCTGAGAATTAGGTCTAGGTATTGAATAAATAAGTTAGAGAGAGAAGAAAAGGGGATCCCATATTTTTAGCAGCCCCAACAGCTCAAAAACGTTTTATGAGTTAAAACGTTACATAACTGTCTGTAACGTTACATAATGTTTCACAAAAATATCTGAATTACAGCTGTCAGAGAAATGACCGTTATTTTGAGTTCTGTCAGGTGAAACGTTATACAACTGCATGAAACGTTATATAACGTTATGATCTAATCTGTGAAAATTGATCATAACGTTATATAACGTCATACCCCGTTATATAACGTTCTGAACTATTTTCATAGAAAATAGATCATAACGTTGTATAGTGTGGTTGAACGTTGTATAACGTTTTGTCAAACTTATGACACATGTTCTGGACTTTTCAAACGTTACAGAATTGAGTTTGGCAATTTGAATTTGCACATATAGGTTTAACGTTACACAACGTTGTGAAACATTGTATAACGTTCTGGTGAGTTTTTGACAAATGTTCTGGACTTTTCAAATGTTGTGCAACTGAGTTATTTTTCATGCACAACATTATATAACGATATACTGCGTTACATAACGTTGTGTCATATTCCTGTTTTTATTTCGAAGTTCCTGTATTGGGTGCATAACGTTATATAACGTTTCATGTGATTTTATGTATTTTTCACTTGTTTGACTCAATCTCTTTGATTTAATTTGTTATAAGCTTGAGAGGAGAATACCCTAACTATTTAAAGTCTTGATTCTTCATTTCTTGAGCTTTTCTCTTGATTATTGTAATTTATTTTTCCATGAAATGTTCATGAATAACATAACTTACAAGAAACTTGTTAAATACACTTTTAGTTTTGCAAATCGACAAATACGAGACATTGTTTAGTACAGCAGTTGGATGAATAACAAAAGAAAAGAGAAGAAAACGAATTGAGAGGGATACATCTGATATGGCAGATCTTTTGTCGCGCAGCAGGGATGAGCGATCCAGATTTTCTGTGCTGTAAGCTACGGACGGTCCAGATTTGATTCAGAGGGTTTGATCTTATAAAATTTAGTTCGCACGAATCTCGATGCAAATCAAAGGTTGAAAACACAATATTAGCACGCACAATATTTTACTGCACGGTAGAAGATCTCATTCCATCTGATAGTGGAACTATATTTGAGCCGTCGAGTCCCAAAGTGCGTATCTATTAATCTGAACTGTCAGATTAATATCAACGGTGCTGATTTCATAAAATAAGGGAGCCCCGTGAATCATATCAGTGGCGGTCTGCCGTTGATCTTTAATCAGTCATTCCAAATTGAATACACATAGTGCAGAGCGAAAAAGGATACACAGAGGATGGCGGTCCTCTGACAGTGGGTCCTTTAGGAGGAAACGTATCTTTATTTGGCAAGAGAAGGACCCTGCTCTTGCGATCCGAACCGTTAAAATCTCATATCTAAAAATTATAAAATATGCGCTCCCCTGCACTTCACATCTGGGCGGTTCGTTCCATATTGAGCGGTTAAGATTTAAAAGAGTAGTATCCTGCTCCTATCAAAAAGAGTAGCAGATATAGCTCTCCTTTAGGCTGTGCTCCAGAGGTTTGTCAGAAAAAAAAGAGGTGGAATAGAAAAGAGAACAAGAGAGAGGTTTACATTGTTTATCGCAAAAATCGGATGAAATTTTTTTATCCAAAATCTTTCATAATAAATAAATAATTCTCCTCTCTCACCTTTGTGCACCTTTTTTCACCTCCTACAATAATATTTGGGAGCGAGATTACAAAACCTCATTTTTCTATCTCTTTCTTTCTCTAATTCACCTTCTGTGAAAAACTCTGGAACATAGCTTTAGTTATCATGTACGAATACATAGAATATAATGAAAATAAAAAAATATTGTATTTCTTTTTCCTTTCAAAAACTTTTTAATACGTAATAAGTGGCAGAATTATGAATTATGGAGGTTTAGAAGGGTTTAGAGTGACAAAAGTCTTGAAATTAACTATGATGTGATAAAATTTTAAATTAGATATTTTGAGGTGGTAAATATCGAATTTTTTTCTTTTTTAATAAAGAACGTATTTATTTTGACAGTGATGGGCTCGTATTGAACTCCTTCCAAGCAACACAAACTAGAAAATCACGTGTTATGAACCATTTAAAGAGTATTTTTTTGGTAGACCACTTCTAGATCTCTTAGGCTCGAAGTAGACCTAGATATAAAGTTTGAAGCAAGGAAGAAGACGAGAGATAAACATAAACATACATCAACCATATCATACCAAACTATATAAACCAAAGACGAAGAAACCCATCTTCTTTAACTCAAACTATATATATAGCAAGCAGAAGGAATTGCCGGAAAACGAGTTACAAAGACAGAACCCATAACAGCCATGCAGGAAAAAAGAAACTTCACAGTTGCATGTGGGCTTCTAAGCCAGTTTGTCAAAGAGAAGCGCAATATAGTAAACTTCAACCTTGGTAAGTACCTCTACGTACATGGATTATTCAGTTATAATTATTTTCATCAATATGAATTCGGGTTCAATTTTAACGCAATTTTCTTGCATAAATTTGTAGGTAACAATGAGGTTTACAGGAGACCAACTACTACAATGAACATGATACCTGGGGCTGATGTCTCGTTGGAGAAAAACGAAACTGAACCAGAATCTATCACAGGAACTAAACTTCCTGAAATGGAGCTTTTCCCGCAGAGTGTCGGCTTCTACACAGACAAAGGTGCTGTAACTGAGACAAGGTATGTATAGTTTGTTTTGTTCTTTTCATTTTGCATATATGACACATCAATTAAAATTGTAAGAGAGAATAAAAGATAGAACTCTAATTTTGTTCTGTTCAGAGTTATATATGTATGTGTTTCCTAACAGACACCTTTAACTTCTACTAATTTTTCAGGGAACAAGAGAAGTCAGAGTTAACAATATTTTACGGAGGTAAAGTATTGGTTTTTGACAATTTCCCAGCTGAGAAAGCAAAAGATTTGATGAACTTTGCCATAAAAGGGAGTTCTAATTCATGCAACTCCACTTACATTTCTGCCTCTTCATTTTCTACACCTACTCCTCCATCAATAGAGCAACATAAAGTCTCTTCAACTACTGACAACAGAATAGTCAATGCTCAAATTCATGCTCAAAGACAATCAATCCTTTCTGGTAACTAACACTCTTTATAAGTCTACAGCCAATGAATCAAAAAAAAATAAAAAATAAATAACACTCTTTATATTTGGCTTTTTGTTTAATTTATTGGCCATCGGTATTACCGTATCAGCTGATTTGTTTTAGTAGCACAAACTTGGCAAATTAAGCGCACGTCTTTTATGGTGTTTGGTTTTATTAATTGAATAGGAGTCATTAACCTTGTTTGGTAATATAGTATCAAAATCCAAGACATGCTCCTGCATGCATGGTGTATTCCTCAACAAATTTACAAGTTAGATTTTTCAATAACATTTCATATATATTTGACTCTCTTTCAGATCTACCTATTATGAGGAAGGCATCACTTCAACGATTTCTGGCGAAAAGAAAGGATAGGTAGGTATTTTTTTTCTTTCTTTGCTTTTTTGGGGCGATCCAAAACAAGCAATTAATTAGGATTTAAAAAATGTATATATATATCATAATTTAATTAATGAAAAATAACCAATATGTTTTAATCAAATTTCAGGATCAGTGCAAAGGCTCCATATCAAGTATCCAAATCACCAATGGTTTCTTCAATCAAGAAAGAGGATGATACCGATACATGGCTTGGATTAGGCACGAAAGTGGCAAATGTCTGAATTTAAGTATAAAATTAAGAGCATGCATGGTTTGCCTAACTTTGTAGTTGTTAAAAGGCCATAGATTTTATGATCTATTATTTTATTTTTGATCTGTGTTCGTGCTAACCACATTTAATTTGTGGTAGTTTTATGCTAGTTTTAAGATATATATTTCCTCATGCAGAAAGCTATTTTTAATTTTGAAGATCATAAGTTGTTCAGGATATATATAAATGGAGCTCATATTGATCTTCCTTAATTTTGTACATATATATTACTTAATTTAATGATTTTTAAGTTTGCAATTTGCTCCGATTTGGGGTTCTGATTAATTAATGTCATTTTTAATTTGATTCTTAATCATTCGTAAAAATACATGAGATTTCCTATTTAATTGAAAGTATATAGCTGAATTTTTAAATTCTACATTATTTTGGTACAATGAATTGATAATTTTTTTTTTTGTAAAAAGTAACTTCGAAGTGTCAATTTCAAAACCGACTAGCCAACAATTTTTAATGCAACAAAGTACATAGCTAGCTAGTCAAAAGGCTAATATAAACGTGTTAATTAAAGTGGTTGAAAAAAAAAAGTAGAAAAATCTTTGATGTTTGTTTTGGTGAGTCAAACTTGGCGTGAAGAGCAACATTGCCAAATCTTAGGTGGAGATTTTCTTCTACTATAAAATCAATTAATATAATGGAAGGATGACCCCACTAGTAAATAAATAATTAAAGACATATTAACCCGTGAATAAATTAAACAACATTGTTTTAAGTTATAGCATTTCTGAATCTCAAGGAAATTGATCAAGCTAGGATCAACGAAATGCGCATGAAAAAGGAAATGATTTATCTTCTCTATAAATAAAGTAATATAAACGAATGTGCACATGTATATATTAAAAAACCTATTATGAATACCGATTTTTTTAAGAATAGATGAGTAGTTTGTATTCTCAAATATTATCAAAATTACTTACATTCTTCTAGTGGTTTTTTTTTTACTTTTATTAGATTTCGAATTCAAAATCTTCACTTGAAGTACGTTGCTCTTTTGCCACTAGACTAAGAGCAGTTCTCCCGATTTTATTATTTGATATAAAATTATTAAGCATGACAAATTAAATCAATATTTGGAGATTATTGAATATGTTTTTGAGTTAATAGCATATAAGACCTTAATGCTTCTAGGAGTACCTTAATTTAACTCTAATGTTGAATGGGTTATTATTGATGTCAATAATTTTATTATGCAACTTATACTGAATAGTATATTATAATTTAGATTAAATAAGTAATCTCATGTCAGTGGTGTTTAAGGAATAATAAAAATACAAAATGAGTTGCATAATAAAATTATTAACTAAATAATAGCTTTTGATTATTCTAAATAATAATGTTGTTATCAATGACGATATATAGTAATTATAGCACCTCTCTTTTAAATATTAAAGCAAAGTAAAAAAAAAGAAATATAATGAAAGCCTCATCAACTTAATAGTATCTCTCCATTTTCTCTCCAATTATATGTATTTGTAAATAATGAGAACCAATTAGGCTTTGTGTGCTTGCTCATTTCTTTCTTTCTTTTTCTTTTTTGACTCCAAACATATTAAACTAGAATTGTCATTGAGTATCTATAATTTGATTATCTAATTCGAATTCGCATATAGATCTAGAAAAATTTATCCCCAATAGTTTATTGGATCTGCATGTGAATATGAAAACTGATATGCACTACTAGAATTGTCGTTATTAACGTGGTTAGTTATGTTTTTTGCATGATAAGTTTGACTTTCACGGAAATAAAAAAATTGACGTATGACTTATATTATTTCTCTGCAAAAATCCACGCAACAAATGTTTCATGGAATAAAACAGGTCAGTTCCATGAAAATAAGCTTCACTTCGACTAAAATAATTATCTGGTCCATAATATGGCCCATTATGTAAGTTTTTCACCAAGTACTAAAACCAAAATCTCTCCTGATCCGACTCAGTACCAAATTCTAGGGTTATCCCTCTCCCACTCTCTCTTGCTTCAATCTTTCTTTTGCCTCTCTGATCAGGAAAGAAAAGGGGGCTCCGCCCCTAGCCTTCGCCGACCAAAACAGTCACTCACATGACCCAGCCACTACTACAGAATTGGCCTATTATAGCGGGCTAAAACACGCTATTATAGCGGATCAGAGGGGGTTGTTAAAAGTTGGTAAAATCCGCTATAACAGACACCCTATTATAGCGGCCCTTAATCTACAACT
This sequence comes from Eleocharis quinqueflora, assembly GCA_964058865.1. Taxonomy (NCBI): domain Eukaryota; kingdom Viridiplantae; phylum Streptophyta; class Magnoliopsida; order Poales; family Cyperaceae; genus Eleocharis; species Eleocharis quinqueflora. The sequence goes on from CAXKVX010000713.1 coordinate 27,497, forward strand.
GTTATAATAGACGCCCTATTATAGCGGTTTTTGAGCAAAATCTGCTATTACAGAAATCTATTATAGCGGCCTTTGAGCAAAATCCGCTATAACAAAAACCTATTATAGCGGATCTCACTGAAGGCCCGCTATAAAATATTCTAAAAATAAAAAAATGTTGCTGCCAACTTTTTCTTTTATTGCGAAATTGATTGATTTGATAGACATTTTTGCACAAATGTCCATTCGTAATATATAATTAAGAGAAAATTTGACTATTTGCAAATATATCCTGTTGCTGATTTTGAACAACCTAATTTTATTTTTAAACGGTCTTATGAAACAACCTAATTTTATTTTTAATGTAATAATTGAACGAATTGTGAAAAAAACTTTTTTGAACAATAACTTAAAACTCATATATATATATAGAGTGAGGCTATGGTGTTTCGCAAAGCACGTGCTTTGTAATTGTGGACCATTGGATCTTCGAATATCATGTTGGCACGAATCACAAAGCGTGATCTAATGGTCCACAATTGCAAAGCACGTGCTTTGCGGAACACCATAGCTAGGGATATGCCATAAGCCCTTAGCCCCCAGTCCGGCCCCTGTAAAGCCCCTGTCAGACCCGGCCCTTATCCGGCCCTTAGTAAGATTTTGAAAGGGCCGGGCCTTAGAAGGGCCGGGCCTTAGAAGGGCCGGGCCTTAGAAGGGCCGGGCTTTATTCCAAAAATACAGGCCCCTATTTACCCGGCCCTTTCAAGCCCCGATCCCGTCCGGCCCTGATCCGGCCCTCTGCAACCCTTATTCATGCAAGCCCCTCAGACCCTTATCAACCCTTTCACAATTAAAAAAAATTAAAAAAAGTGACTAAAGCCCTTATTACCTGGCCCTGATCCGACCCTCTGCAACCCCGAGGGCCTGATAAGGGCCGGGCCTTAGAGGGGCCGAACCTATTTCCTTAGAATAAAGCCCTTATTACCCGGCTTCTATTAAGCCCTCTTTAGACCCGGCCCTTTCGTAGGCCCTTTAGGCCCGACCCTTTAGACTTTCCCTAACCATAGCCTCACTCTCTCTCTCTCTCTATATATATATATACAAACATACTTAAAACACAATAATATTTGTAAGAAAATCTGTCTTAATCCGTGGGACTTTGTGAAATTTTGGAGCGTTGCATTGACATGAATCAACATTTCGATTGAAACTATATTGTGATCCGTGAGACTTTGTGATTTATAGTGGACTCCACGTACAATCCGTTATAAAAACCTTATTATAGCGGCCTTTACGTTCAATCCGCTATAAAACCCTATTATAGCGGATCCTTGATGCCATCCGCTATAAAAGCGCAGCCTATTATAACGGATCATTGATGCCATCCGCTATAAATATCCTATTATAGCGGATCCTTGATGCCATCCGCTATAACAGATACGTTTTTATAGCGGATTGACACTGTGGTCCGATTTAAAAATGTTTAATAACGATATTCTTGTATCTTCGCTATTAAATGGAAGTTATAATAGCCCTTTTTTGTAGTAGTGAGCGCCGCCGCAGTCTCTTCTTCCTCCTCGCTCTCTTCCGCTCCTCCACCTCCTTCCCACTTGTTATTACCCCTCTTATTCACTTTCTCGGCCACGACCTTGTCAAGGGTGCTGCTCTCCTCGGCCACGACCTTGTAAAGTTAGAGGTCATGGATGTGCGATATGGCCATATCTTTTGTACAAGGACGTAGAAGAGGTTGAAAGATTTCTTACATTCTTTTTGGTAAGTGACCAGAGCACAAAATAGCACTGGTATGCTGCCTCAACCTTCCATTTCACCACTTAGAGACATTTCCTAAAATGTCATATTGCAACATTTGAATTTTTCAAATAATATTTGTTTTTGATCTAGAAGTGGAGAATTCTCACACATTTCATTGAAATATATGTCTTAGTCTTACAATAACAAATCTAGTATAATTTCTAAAAACTAAATCTACCTTACTCTATCCTAGCGATTCTTGCTCAAAACAAATGGAACTGCTACCTAACTGTCTGCATCAAGTATTACAACCACCTTAACTAAAGTATTAAATTGTTATCATCATGACTCTCAAATAGTACTTAAATCTCCCCCAAAAGAATGTAACATAGTTTTCACTCTCTTAACATTCAAAAGAAAAGAATAATCAACCACATTTCTAAAAAACCTTCAAGAACTTGGATTCGGATCGAAAGGGAATGAAGAGTGTCCTTTCTCTCGGACTTCCATTCCAGTCAAATACACCTTAAAATAATATTTGTTGATGTATCTACTTGATTTTCATCTATATTTTTTTGGAGTACATAATAGATGCAGCGGTATATCTACTTGATTTTTTATAATTTTGGTTCTATGAAGCAGAAAAAAGAGAGTTTAATTACACACTTGATTCTTGTAAGTGTCACTGTGTTCTTATTTTGATCACTGAAGTATCTGGGTTCCTATTTGGTCTCTAAATTTCAGTATATACCGAATTGGTCCTGCTATATTAGCTCATTAATGTAACATTTGTTCTTCAAACATGTATAGAATTCAACCATACTTTGAGGTCCAGCAATGGTATACATAACTTATTATATCATTACAATCTGTATCAGTTGAGAAGTCAAGATTGCTACATTTGGGATATACTTTGATTTTAAGTTGTAAAAGGTCTAACACCATTAGAACATTTTGTTGTTTCACACAAAAAAATCGGAAAGAGCCTTGCAGCTATTTGGGGAGACTAAGTCGAGGAAAATAACACCAAATGTATCTATGATAAATGCTTTGATAACTGTCTTGTGTACATTGCTATTTCTGTCTTTAACCTTATTGATTTTTTTTTGTCTCGGAAGAGTACCTGTATTTTTTTTATGGGAGCTGATATACAGTGATACGCGATTTGATACCAAATCGATATGCGCATCCA